>JAMZEH010000023.1:22365000-22555000 GCA_024699665.1 Ostrea denselamellosa
ATAGAGTCAGCATGAAGATCACTAAACTATCAACTCTATCGAGGCGTGATGTGTCCTGTTGTGATGTGTTTTTCCCCTGATGTTAATTTTTTGTTCGTTTAAAATTCAAGCTGACACAAGTTGGAAATCTACAGATACTGGAATCTTTCGAAATACCCCAAGACCTGCACTTTATTTTTTTATATCATTAGCAACCTTTACATTACAATACTTCACAACTAAATGCTGTCAAAAAGAGTAATATTTGCAAGTCAATCTATTCTTATATTGCACTAAACAACACAGAAAAGATACAGGTAACCCTTTTATGGATAATATTTATAAATTTGGTAAGATTCTCATCTTACCTTTTTACATGGAAACAAATGAAAGTATTTTATGACATTTGGTCTGTTTGTATATCTAGAAAGTAAATCTACTATTACTTAAAGCTGCACAAGTGAACTCTCCGTCATAAGTGTGTAACTAGAAAAGAAACCAACAACAGGTTTTTTTTTATGATTTACTTGAATATATATGAGTAAATTTAGTATGAAATATCCAGGTGAGAATATTACCTCTGGACGGAATACATTACCGCTACATTGCTATTCTTAGTGCATATATCAAAATGCACCCCTAAAAAGGGGGGGGGGGATCCAAAAACTGCACATCTAAACAAGAAATATTGGTGCAAGCACAAAATTTATGGGCCGGAAAGTTTTGGAAAGTATAAGAGCTGAAATATTTACCCGTGTCAACTGAAGTAACTTTTTCTGAGGAAAAGAATTTCAAAGGTGTTCCAAACTATTTCTTTCTTGAGAAATTTTGAGTGAACGCCAGCCGACATACAGTGCGCATGTGTCAGTTGATGCATTTCTAACTCCTTTGGTTTCCAGTTCGTTCTTTTCCGTGATGCGGAAAATTTTTTATTCTTGGCAGTTTCCGTAAAGTCACGTGGTAGAAATTCTTGCTAAAAAGAATCTAAAGTATGTTTACCACTCTACACCTGTATCCAAAATTTAAAAATTAAAAATTATTCACTTAGCCCATGCAAAAGGAAGGGGATATAAAAGTTACTTTCCCAAGCCAGTTTTTGTTATATCGCGAAATCGTTTTCTTCAATACTTTACCAATTCTAGTAGTATTTTTCTTCTGCTTGAAAGTTCCTGTCAGTAAAAGTCGCAAGAGGCCATTAAGATGGTATATTTATTTTCCCATTGCAAATGATAAGATTATGGTCTTTGTCGAAATAAAAAGTGGAGGTGCAGCCCCCCCCCCCTTCCCCCAATAAGATTTGGCAACTGCGTTCTGACTCCATGACGGGACCAGACTTGGTACACATAGAGTGTATGTGTAAAAAATTTAAATAATATCATCATTAATGCTTTTCATACTAAAGTTGAAACTAAATAGATATTCCGAAGGAGTAGGTAGTCCTTTACCAAAATTGAAAATTTCATGATCCCAGGGGGTAAGGGTTTTTGGTTCCAGGGTGGGGCCAAATTCTTATAGTGAATATTGTATTTATCATTTGAAACTTTGCTGACACGCTATAAGTTCTAAATGCATATTTAGGAAAAGCAGAAAAGGATATACCAAAATTATGAATTTCGCAAACCCAGGGTTGACTTTAGCACGGGTTCATATTAGTTATATCGTGTTAATGTTTCATATATTATGTAGCTTAGATATTAAGAACAGGTTTCTTTTTTAGATTTCACAGTCATTGGGACTAGTGGTACTTTTAATTATCAGGTGACCGATAAGGCCCATGGGCATCTTGTTTTATGTCATTAACAACCTTTACAGTTTAATACATTTACAAATACGTTTTTACTAAATAACACTTTTTTATTTCGCTATCATTACATTTTAATACATTTACAAACACGTTTTAATAAATAATATTTCTTTAAATGTTGCTAAGAAGCTTTATATTTTAATATATTTACAAACACATTTTACTAAATAACACTACATTTACAAATAAATGAATAAACGTGAGACGACTTTAACTTTCCTCATCAGTGGTGGATCTAACTTTCCTCATCAGTGGTGGATCTAGAGGGCCTTATGGGGTTGCACCCCCTCCTTTTTTCGTTGAACATTTTCAAAAAGAAGGTAATTTTTTCGCCATTTTTGGGTCTTCATCTCCCACTTTTGGGCGAAAAAGGTACAAACTTGGGTCGCACCCTCCCTTTTAAAAATTTTCTTGCTCAGTTTTGATGAATCTACGATGCATGGCACAATCATCATTTATTCATTTACTATAGTTGTGTCTCTTTACATGCGTAACATTAAAAGGTGAAGATAACGAACAGTGATCAATCTCTAAAAGGCCAATCTCATAACACCTATAAAAATACATATTGAGAGTAGGGCAAACACGAACTCCTGGACATACCAGAGGTGGAACCAGGTGCCTAGGAGGAGGAAGCATCCCCTGTCGATCGGTCACTCCCGCTGTGAGGACTCTATCTTGATTCAGTAAATGGAATAATCCACAGTCAAAATCATTGTGCAATGAAAGATCTCAATTGGTATGAAACATGCCAGACAGGTTGTATTAATAAATTAGATCGTTATAACGACAATAAAATTTGAGAATGCTGACTTTAGACGAGACTGTTGAAACCCCTGCAACATCAACTTATTAACAGTAGCCTGATCTGATGTAAAAACTCACCACACGCATGGAGATTTTTGATCGGTGCCAGAGTTTATTTTACTAAACAGTTAATGAGTTTATTTTACTAAACTGTTAATGAGTTTACTTTACTAAACAGTTAATGAGTTTATTTTACTACTAAACAGTTAATGAGTTTATTTTACCACTAAACAGTTAATGAGTTTATTTTACCACTAAACAGTTAATGAGTTTATTTTACCACTAAACAGTTAATGAGTTTATTTTACCACTAAACAGTTAATGAGTTTATTTTAGTACTAAACAGTTAATGGGTTTATTAACTACTAAACAGTTAATGGGTTTATTTAAACTGTTCATGAGGAAATCCAATATCCGTTCTCTGACCAATGCTTATCATTTATTTGAAATCATGCAGAGAGACGGTGATTGTTTTTTTTGGTAAAGTTAAAGGACGTTGAACACAAAAAGAAATATTTTGAAATTGCAACAGGCTTGCAAAATAGCGGGAATTTGTGTTTTCGACAATCCCATGATATTCACAATTCCATTTAAAATTTCCTTTTTGTGCAGATAAAGGGACTAATATTGGAACTGATGTATAAAACACAGCAATGATCTTGTATAACGTGGATGGGGTACTGTTAAGATTTAAATGTACTCTCTTTTCACGCTTTTATATAACTTTAAGTACATCTCTATGATGAGTAAATAAATCTTAAAATCAATTATTATGCCCTTGCTTAAAGTTGACAAAATTTATGCTATTGAAAGAATTGAAATGAGATGCTTTTATGGGGTTTAAAAATCGTGTACACGACTAACTCCAACAAACATGTCATTCTTAACAATGGGAGCTTCACAATCAATGTCTACCTTTGTGTGCCTATTGATTTACAAAAACCTAAATTGCTTTTGCTGGAAGACTAAAGAAATGCATACAATGCTCTATGCAAGTCTCCCTTGAATACACTATTTCAATGGATTTTAGGTCAAAAATATTGCATTTCAAAATATATATTTAATTTGTATGACCCCGTCCTCAATTTGTAAATTTCTAACTAAAACTATTAAAAGTCCAATAAATCTAATTTAAGCCTTTATAATATCCATAACGTTGCATAGTTTGAGTTCTACAAATTCGATACTTTTTTTTTCAGAGTAAAAGAAGAATGTGTAAACCAATTTTCGATTAAGTCCAGCCGTAATTTTTCAGTCTACAGAGTTCTATTCGGTCAACGATTCAAGACGATTCCCAACTAGATTTTGAATAGCATAAAACATTATCATTTTTCGGACGATTTAGATATATTTGTAAACATATATTTTATCTTTCCTTTATTTTCTATTTCTAGACAATGCTGTGGCTCTATCACTCATGCCCTCAATATCAGCTCTGTCTGAAATCGTTTTGTTAGGTTGTGAATTCTCTTGAAGCATAAATCAGAAATTCCTTGTTTGGGAATTGATAATGATTATCAATTTATAACAGAATTATATTATGTAATGCTTGATAAAAGTCTGCCATACATAAACATAGCAGGATGAAGTATATATGTAAATACATGGAACTTAAAATATCTATATCTAGACAAAATACAAGAACGAAAACATTAAGATAATGAACAGTGATCAATCTCATAATTCCTCTAAAGATTACAAAATTAAGAGTATGGCAAATATGGATCTCTAGACACACCAGAGATGGAATCAGTGCCTAGGAGAAATAAACATCCACTGTTGACCGGTCACACCCGTCGTGAACCCTGTATCTTGATTAGATAAACAGAGTAATCTGCAACCAAAACTGCAAAGAACGTCCTACGCTTAACAGTTGGTAATCATCACGTCAGACAACATTCACCCTAATGACAAGTTGTTTTTGCAAACTAGATATTGTAACAACCACAGAACTTGCAAAATACTGTCTTCGAAGGAAACTGTGTAAGCAACTGTAACATCAACTTATTTTTCAGTAGTCTGCCTTGGTTTGAAAATTAATCATACGCAGAACATGTTCTTGCGTATCGAATCGGTTGAGAGACATAAAAAACCATATGCAGGTGATAATAGAATATGACCACAATCCTAATTTCATTCGGATTATCTCAATCAAAACGAAGTCTCAATGATTTATTGGTGGATACATACTGATGTAGATGACCGAATGACTCACAGCAGGGCATGCAGAACAGCGTTTGAGAAGTGCTTCATGAAGTGTTTAATCAATACTTCTGCATTTAACAGACGTTGATAGCAGCTTTTCATCGATACGTGCTATGATAACCAGTGTTAAATTGTCAAAGGCTCGTTTACCATCAATCATTTCGTTATTTCCAATTTAGAATAAAATATTGGAAAACGAACAAATTGAAACCTTATATATTTATTCATTGAACCATTTAAAATGAAGAAAATAATTAACTGAATCCTCTGTCTAATTTGATGGAACTTAAATTTGCTGATTCGTACTCTCGGCAGGTGAGAGTATTTGCTCACTTGGGAAAAAACTCTGAAAAGAGTATTGTCAACAGGGCATTGTATTCCATTGAACTGAATTGTAATCAGACACTAAAGAGAGAAGTTATAGCGAATTCTTTCATTATTTATATGATTTGTCTGTGTGTTTTGCGTAAGGTTTTAGGTCTTCAGTATTCTCATGAAAATAAATATACAGAGACGGATACAATTGTGACATCATCTACCATACCATCAGCATCATAGCTTTTAGTTTCTGATTCCACTCTTCATGGTAAATTTAGTTACTTTGTTAGTGGTTGATTCGACAACAAATGTAATTAACATAGCGCGGGTTCATAAAAACAAGGTATTTATATACTCGACATAGTATATATCGTTACACTGCCAATATATGGTTATTGTCTGTTTTAACTTTTTATGTTCTTCCACTTCCGGAATTTTCACTTATTTGGAAACACTGCCACCTGTCGGTGAGGTATAAACGTTTAGACCTTTGCATTTCCTTCTCGTGCTAACGCCTATAATGACAGGGAACCTCAGCTATCAGCTAAAAGACCTGTTTTCTAACGAAACTATGCATGACAAAGTGCACTACGACATCATACAGTCGCAGAAAAGATGCTGTAAAAATAACGACTTCGTTCGAATGAAAGTTACAATTCACTAGCGTGATATTGTTCGTTTTTTTGTTGTTTCATGATATAGATATAACACCTCACCTACCAGAAAACTCGATTTTAATGTATAACCCAAAACTTGATATACAGACTACTAATCCACATATCAATATACTTCTACCCAATGCATAAACACATACAGTTCTGACTTACACATAAAGATATACTATTCTAACCTACACAACGCAATGAACCGTCCGCAAATTCCTTGTCAATAGGTCAAAAATCTAAAAAAGGATACTGCCTCATGTCATATTAGGAATCAGGAGTTGTGTGGCACATGTTATAGAAGGATTCTAGTGTTGTGTGGCACATGTTATAGAAGGATTCTAGTGTTGTGTGGCACATGTTATCAGAAGGATTCTAGTGTTGTGTGGTGCATGTTATGGAGGATTCTAGTGTTGTGTGGTGCATGTTATGGAGGATTCTAGTGTTGTGTGGTGCATGTTATGGAGGATTCTAGTGTTGTGTGGCGCATGTTATAGAAGAATTCTAGTGTTGTGTGGCGCATGCTGTTAGAAGGATTCTAGTGTTGTGTGGCACATGTTTTATAGAACGAATCTAGTGTTGTGTAGCGCATGTTTGAGTATACGCATGTACCAAATTTTATGTGGGTGAAAGAGATGAATTGTGTAAAAGAAACGATGGTAATGAAATTCAATACTGAATGCCGTTGTTATATCTCATTAAAGGGCAGAAGAAAACTCTTGTCAGTATGGTGAAAGGGCAAGATATGACACGGGCATCATGTGCCCCCCTCCCCATTTCACTGACGTTCTAAAATAGACATAATATCTGGAAACCTCGTACAATTTATGTAAAGATAAATTCTTAATGAAAATATATGTAATTAAGATCTGGAATGTAAGCGATTGTCTCGATGTGAGGAAGCATAGAGTTTCAGACAAAATCAAGCAGTTTTCTTTATGTGCCCCCCCCCCCCCCCCCCTCCTTCTCTATTTTTTTAATTGAACATTTTACATACAGTGTTGATATTCTGCTCTTTATTAAACTTTTTGACCTTAATATTGCTGAAATACTTAGATGTCATGTAAACTGTAGCTCAATAAAAATGGCTGGGATCTGACATGTCATTAGTTGCCTGCATTACATGAATAGGAGTGCTCAATTTTCAACGGGCACGCGATGGGTGAAAATATGGGTCTAAATGTTATTGAGTATCGTGTATAAATCATTAATTCAATAATTGCTGTGTACAATTCCCCGATATCAAAGATTTAAATCGTGTTAAAGGAAGGGAATGTTATCGGAGCAACAATCAATACAGTGCCTTGAATAATAGAGTCGGCGGTATGTCATTTTCCATTTAAATTTCACGATTTTATTCATCGATTTTTATCAAGGTATACCATATGACGTTCACCATTTGCCTTTTATGTACAGTTTCTGTCGGACGTCAGAATTAATTAATGATGATGTTCACGAATGAATCTGTGTATGAATACAGAGGCCTGTTCACTACAATAACCTGTCACAAACTAATCAAAATCAGAATATCACTGGGCGGATGTAGTGATTTAAATATTCGATTTTATTATTTTAATTCAGCTCGTTGACTTTTGACTTAAAAGAGATACAAAGAGGGGACTTGAATGATTCCAGTGTTTGACTACAGAATAAAACATCTTAGACATCCTGCGTGCCCCTTTCCCCCCTTCCCTTTCAAGAAAGAAAATACAGACAAAATACCACTGGAAATATTTGACCGGAGAATGATATTTGATCTGGGTTTATTTATTTATGTGAAACTGATTTCTGAGAAAAAGTTGTTCTCGCTGAACTCCCAAAAATCCGTATTTTGACTAGATACCTGCCTCAAAAGATATTGTTTTCTTCAGTCAGCAACATTATGCTTTAGCTGATAGAACAGATTCTATATAATATAGTTAATAGTATATATCTGATATGAAATAGCTTATAAAATGCATCTTTTACGTTATAGTTCACATACATTTTATATAATACATATGATTATATATATATATATATATATATATATATATATATGTGTGTGTGTGTGTGTGTGTGTGTGTGTGTGTGTGTGTGTGTGTGTGTGTGTGTGTGTGTGTGTGTGAGTTTATCACAACAGTACTTTCTGGGTTCTTAACGCAGGTTCGGAAAACCGATATGAACTCGTAGCACAGGTTAATAACAATGCAAATGATGTAGGGTCATGTGAGGTCAGCACGTGATGACATAGATACAAAACTTTTATTACAACCATTCTTCAAGGCTATCATATTTATTCCTGCTTCATTTGCTGTTGTTATATGATGGCATAGCTAAAAATTAAAATCCTAAGATTGGAATTTCAATTTAGCTATCATGTTGATGTACATATCTTTATGTTTCTTACGCTCAGACGATGCTGAAAATCACTTCTATATATAGTAACGTGAAATGGAAAGTAACTAAAATATGCCTTCATTGATAGTTGTGTGATAAATAGAATCTTACATGCGTGCTTATGGCATGTGAAATTTATGAAATTCGTTACCAGATTTAAATATTTCCCTCGCCAAGGCTAGTTCATATGCCATAAGCACTTGTTCAACATCCTCTATATAATGCATGATATGATATATCATAGCTTAGAGAATAAATTTCATATAAATAGTATATGTTATAGTTCATATGAAATAGTTGATATGGCAGATCAATGTCAAAATCAGGACATTTTCAGTGCAAATAGGACATTCTTAAGTTAATTTTCAAGAATTGTTCAAAACATTATAGACTATATATGTGTAACTAGTACTTGATTGTACTAGCTGGTTAATGACTATCAAATAGAAATCTTTATGTATATATTTGTCTAATGATACCCAAAAAATTCTCTATCTCTAAAAATATGATAATAAATACAATGAAATATTATGCATATTGGAAAAACTTATAAATGACATCTTTAGACAGATAAATATGGAGTTAGATGATTTAATTTTATATACATACATAATATTTAGCAGAAGGTTATATTTTTACCTAGAGCGTATACTGTGAAAAATCTCGTGCTGCTTGGCTCTTTTATTCTCATTCACTTGTTGACTGTCACTGAATAAGGACGATCTAAAACTTTGACATCAACTTCGATATGAGCCATATTTAGGCATAAACAAAGTTATGATACCTCTTAAGTTCATCTTAGTATGGGTATTGACATGTCCTAACTTTAGGAGAAATCCTAAGATTTATATTAACTTAGGTCAGATTCAACGACCTCTTAGTCTATATTGAGATACCTGTACGTCTTAGTTTCTACTAAGATACCTGTACGTCTTAGTCCTGTCACGGCTTCGACAGTATGCCTACTGGGTTCCAGTGACAGCAATTATCGTTTAAATCAGTTCTAATTAATTTAATTTTCTAGGTTGTGAATATTGTAGAAAGGTTTTAAGAAGCCAAATGGAAATTCATACTATGCTTGACCTATATTTCTGTATCAGTACAGTATATATGACCAAACTGGATAGAGGCCCATGCCGTATACTGAATACACAATTTATGAGATCATTAAACTTTACTGATGAGTCCTCATGAAATCATTCAGAGGCGTCTTTTCATTGGTGTATTTCATACATTAGTGGCCGATATATATTGTTGATTGACCATATTGTAGAATATTCCACGTAAATAAGTAAATACAGCATATAGGGCGTCCAAAATCTTGGGTATCCTATCACTTCAAGTATATGATTAAGTTGATTATCCTAGCCTTAACAGGGAGGGAGAAATGCACCAGACGGGGATTCGAACCAGGGGCCCCTGAATCTCTAGTCAGATGCTCTACCAAATATAGCTATCTGGCCATCGTTTATTGAACCCGTCTGACCACCACACTCCTCCCTCCTGAAATGTCTTCACACGCTGAAGACATCAACCCAGGATCTTTATCCGCTGGCAGCCATTTTCACTTTTCAGTTCCAGGTGCTGTTCTACATTATTAAATGTGACGGGAAGGGGGTAAATTTATGACTAGACCCGGAATCTAACCCGGGACCCCTGCATTATCAGTTAGGTGCTCTAACCACTGCGTTCTCCAGGCCGACATCCAAGATCCATGTACCAGACCAGGTCAGATCAAAAATTTAGTGTCGTTCATTAAATTCATGCTTAAAGTTTGGAAATGTTTACATGGCAATTTCTTAATTTGAAATCAATAAAAAGACACAAGTGATATTTTGGCTGAATGTATTTCACTGATTAAGACTTAAAATGTGAATAACCTTTAACTTTTTATAACGTGAATGCTTAACCTGATTATGAAGATACAATGAAAAAAGGGGAGGGGGGGGGGGGCTTTATCAAAAACCATTTACCCACTGCTATCGAATTACAGCATTGATTTCGTTTAATCTTATCATTGAAAATCATGCAGCATATCGTGATTTCAGGGGGGTCAAAAAAGCCTTTACAGTGTAAGATTAAAGGAGTTCGTGACGAACTTGCGCAGGTTGTATCACGATTTCATTGTTCTGTTTATGGTGTATTTCGGTGTTTATTATTTGGTTGGGGACAATTCTAATAGAAGCGATTCAGAGTATTCGAACGGACCTTCAACCAAACCTAGATCTGGATTATTGCAGACGTTTGCCAAAAACTGAAGCTTTCATTAATATCATTATGATACACGGGGTTTTTTTGAATTGATGCAAATAATAAGATTGACATAAAGGATTTAACACACATTTACATATGATACTAAATTGCCGATTTCATTAATGTTTCATGTTAAAATTAGATTGATAGAAGTATATCTTTTAAGAAAAAGAAACCCAACTCAACCGACCAAGAATAACTATTGAGTTGCGAAAGAACTCTTCCCATCTAAATTTTGCAAAGAAAAAGTTTAAAATATATTCATTATTTTGTCAAATAATACTTTGTTAGGAAAGTTGTTCTTGCTGTTTTTGGATATGTATGTAAATCTAAGATTTTTTTTTCAAAACGTATGGATAGAAAAAAGATTTTATTTTACATATAAATTGTATCTAGTATAGAAATATGAGCAATGACAGAATTTTAAATCAAATAATTGTATGGGTTCAATGATACGGCCTATTAATATTTATAGGAGAACTGCATTTCTATCGAAGTCTTATTTTTTAAATGAAAATATTAAGTTTAATCGACTGTACATTAAAATACACTTTACAAGATCGTTCAATTGGTTAAAAATAGAAATTACATGACGACTTGCATAATGAATACAGAAAAACATTATTTTGATATTTTAAATACCCACTAAAACCAGATTTTCTCATGCTTTATCGCTCAAGGATTCAAGATAAAATATTGGATTTGCACCTACACGTATTTAGAATTTCGAAATGCGGAAAATATTTCGCTATGATTACTTTTCGATCTATCAGTATAATTAATTAGTTAAAGATAAAAAGAAAAGCTCACATTTAACGCAACGTGAATATACAACATGTTTATGCTAATCATATCACAAAATAGCTATATGATAGAAAGTAACAATATGTTTATGTTCATTGTCATACAAAATAACAACATGTTTATGTTCACAAAATAGCAAAATGATTATGTTATTTATATGATATAATAACAATGTATTTATGATCATGAGAGAATAATACGATAATGTTATTCACATAAAAAAAAATAATAAAAAACAAAAAACAAACAACCCCCCAAAAACAACAACAACAACAAAAAAAAACCCAAAAACCAAACAAATGAACAAAATAAATAAATAAATAAATAAAAAACAAATTAAAAAAATTAAAAGAAAATAAAAAAAAAATAAAAAAAATAAAAATCCCAACCAAACAAACAAAAAAGCTAACCCCAAACAATATCGTTATGCACAATGTGTTTGTGTTCTCCCAGTCGGTATATAACAAGGTGGATCGATTTCAATAAGAACTTTCAAAGCAGATCAGGAAACATTTCTATCTCGTGAAATCTATGATTGTATTTTATTTCTGTCTTATTTCTTTATATAATTCAAACAGTATACAGAGTACTAAATTAAAGAGACGCTAAAACTCATTTTGCGCAAAAATCATGAAATGACAATTTTACCTCAACTTTTTTCAAATGATACATATTTGAATGTATGAATTTTGCGAAAATAATGTAATTTTAAAGTTGAAAATTTTCGTTTTATCACAAAAAATATTTTTTGCGACCCATACATAAAAGCATCCACATCTTATCAAAATCTTAAGATAACATTTTCGTTCAAGCATGGCGTCCAGTGAAAGCGTACGGTGGGTAGACCCAACATTCTGACAGGTTCTGCAAGGCTGGAAAATTAAAGCTCAAAGTGCGACCTAAAATCTTCTGGGGGATAAGTATCACCGTTGGTTAAGCAAGAGCTATGCGAAAAATATCCGGGACTTAGGGAAATATGTGTATATAAAGTTTAAAAATACTGCTTGGTCAACAGGAACATAGAAAGGTTGAAATGATGATTGATGATCGCTTGATTATAAGAAACAGCTAATAATCCCATAATTGAAAGTGGGCATTCAAACAGATCCCACAATGGGTATTTAAATAATTTTCTTTTTAAAAGACACCAATATCTTTGTTGTCATTAAAATCTCTTGCTGTAAATATACATTTAAAGGTCCGAGTCTGCATGAAGAAACTTTGAATTCCGAATGATTCTCAAAATGTAATTGAGAGCAAATTATTGCATTCAAATTGTTTGAAATCTCAGCATTGTTTTGATTTTTGTCATTTTATCGATACGTGTTTACAAAAAGCATACGATTGAAATGTGAAAAATGAGATGTATTATCTCTTTCATGCAATATTTTGTATCTTGTATCGTATGTTTCATATGCCAATATGATGTAATAATCACGACATTGTATTTCTAGATCATATTCGATGTCAGCCTTCAATAACTTTATAATATTGTTGTTTAACGCTACTCTGATTCTCTGAAGTTGATATTAAAAAGATTCTGGAGTTCCTCATTGACAATATATACGTAGTATTTGGTGATCAGGTCTTCCAGCTGTCTGTTGGAATTCCCATGGATTGCAAGAATATCATCATCTTGTACTCTCACTCCTATTTTCTCCTTCAAAAGAGACTGTGTTAAAACTTTAACATCTTCGGACGTTTCCTTCACACCATGAATTTTTATATTGCTTTTCCTTGAGTACTCTTCGTTCCAATTAGCTTTTGCGAGGGCTGATCTAGCTAAGTTCTGGCGCTGATCTAGCTAAGTTCTGGCGCTGATCTAGCTAAGTTCTGGCGCTGATCTAGCTAAGTTCTGGCGCTGATCTAGCTAAGTTCTGGCGCTGATCTAGCTAAGTTCTGGCACTGATCTAGCTAAGTTCTGGCACTGATCTAGCTAAGTTCTGGCGCTGCTCGTTTTCTTTGGAGATTCTGCTTACTTCACTTTTTAATTTGTTGATCTCTGTTTTTTGTGATTCTATAATTCCTAAACGTTCTTCGTTTTTTTTTTTTCACTAAGTATTTTTTCCATCTCTTTCTTATGTTCCTACAATACATTTTTCATAATGGAGCTTACAATATCTCTCAATTCCTCGTTTTTCATGGTTTTGCCAACACTGGTCTTAAGAGATTTAATTTCTGATAAAATATGATTCAGGTTCTCGTCATGATTGGAAAGTTTTTCTACTTCCGTGCCGTTCTCGCTTACGTTTTCAGCTGAGTTAGATTTACTACCTTGTCTATTTTTTGGTGGCATTTTTTTTTTCAAATACTTCTTGAATATGACAGAAAAATCCCCCAAGAAATCAAATAGCACACTGCACGCTCGATGTTTGACTGAGTGTTAAAATTGGTTATGAATACTGCTCACTAACGCCTTTACATTGAAGTGGAAAAAGAGAAATTGTCCAGATACAAAGAAATTATAAAATCTGTAAATGTGGCAACTTACTGCCCAAGTGTCCCCTTATCTAACGGCAGACGTTGACCACTCCAAATTCTGGACATTTCGTGATATAATTTGCCAATATTGCGGAGCTCTAATTCATGCGTCCATCCAGCTCGGTGCTATTACTTATAGAAAACCATGAGGTTGTACTATGTACTTTATAGGGTCCAAATTCAGACACACCTGATTTCTTTGAAAATATTCAAACCTACATTGAAGAGATGAATTGTCATAATATGATATGGTGTGGTGATTTTAATATTGTCTTAAATACTCAACTTGACTGTCATAACTACAATACAGTAAATAATCCAAAAGCCATAAGCCAAGTTTTAGAATTGATGGAAGGTAATGGCTATATTGGTCCTTTTAGACAATTACATGAAACAACACGACATTATTCTTGGCGTAAGAAAAAACCTTTGAAGTAAAGTAGGCTAGATTTTTTCTTATATCAGATACTTTTCTACCCTCTTTAAACAAATGCTCTATTGAGCCAAGCTACAGATCAGACCATTCCATGATACTGTTGTCAATTTCTTTTAATGATTTTCATAAAGGAAGGGGCTATTGGAAATTTAATAATTCTCTTTTAGGTGATAAAGATTACTTGGATTTATAAATAATGTAATTCAGAGAGTACGGAAACAGTATGCTGTACCAATCTATAATATGGAATCAATCGATAACATTCCAGATAAAGATGTTTGTTTCACAATAAATGATCAGCTATTCTTGGAAACCTTACTGATGGAGATAAGAGGGAAAAGTATATCATACTCGTCATTCCTGAAGAAAAAAAAATCTAAGGAGGAAAAAATATTAATCGAAGAAATAAAAATCCTGGATGAACAGGTATCTGAACATGCATCTGAAACTGAAATCAATTTGGCTAATTTAGAAATAAAAAAAAAAAACAACAAAAAAAACCAAACAAACATAAAAACCAAAAAAACCAACAAAAAAACCCCAACAAAATGTAGAATAATTAAGACAACATAAGGAATGTACATAAGAAGTAGAGCAAAATGGGTAGAAGAGGGGGGAGAAACCCACAAATTATTTTTGCTTTTTAGAATCTAGACATTTTACAAGTAAACTGATCCCCAAGTTAGAAATTGGTGAAGGGAAAATAATTGCAGAACAACATCAAATTTTAAAAGAAACAAAGTCTTTTTATGAAAATATGTATACTGATTCCAACAATAGTAAAAACATTGAGGATCTGAATGAGATGGTAGATTTTAATGACATTCCAAAATTAACACACAAAGAGTCTTTGAAACTAGAAGGCAAATTAACATTACAAGAAATTGCTGAAACACTTAGAAATATGAAATCTAACAAATCACCAGGTTCTGATGGTTTCTAGACTGAATTTTTTAAGGTTTTTTGGAAACAAATGGGTAATTTTATTCTGAGGTCTTTGAAATATTCTTATAAGAATAAACTTCTATCTGTTACACAGAGACATGGCTGTGCTTCCAAAAGGTGAAAAATCAAGACAGTATCTTAAAAACTAGCGCCCAATAACATCATTAACTACGGTCAATACACTAGCTTCAGGCGCTATTGCCAATAGAGTAAAAAGACATATTAGTAAACTAATAAATAAAGACCAAACTGGGTTCATTAGCAATAGATATATTGGTGAAAATACACGATTGCTATATGATATTATGCAATTTACTGAAGAAGATATTCCTGGACTTTTATTACTATTAGATTTCGAAAAAGCTTTTGACACCATATCATGGAATTTTCTTCAAAGTACATTACACTATTTTAATTTTGGGCCTTCCATCAAAGAATGGATCAGAATATTTTATCACAACATTACATCTGCAGTTATACAGGGAGACCTTGTTTCTGAATCTTTCAGTATAAAACGATGTTGTAGACAAGGTGATCCCCTGTCACCATGTATTTTTGTATTTTGTGCTGAAATTTTAGCAATAATGATAAGGAAAACAATAATATCAAAGGAATCACAGTTAGAAATACTGAAAAGAAAATATCACAGCTGGCAGATGACACATCAAATATACTTGATGGGAGTAGAGAATCCCTTCTGGAAACTGTGGGGACACTGAACAGGTTTTCTGAGCTAACCGGTTGCATATTAATTGCTCCAAAACCCATGCAATCTGGATAGGGGCTAAAAAATTTAGTCAAGAAATTCTATATTCAAATTTAATTTTTTCTTGGGGTAATACAAGATTTACTTTACTCGGAATTCATTTCGATGTAGATTTACAAACAATTCCAAAAATAAATTATGACCCAAAGTTAATACAGATAAAGGCAATCATCAGCCAGTGGAGTAAAAGATATTTAACACCAATAGGAAGGATAACTGCACTTAAAACTTTGGTTCTACCTCTTTTAAATCATATTCTCATAATTCCTAGAAAAAGTTTTCTATGCTTTTGTATGGAATGGTCCTGGCCACCGAATTAAGAAAGATATCGTTACAAAAACACATGAAGAGAGGGGGGGGGGGGGCTACAAATGAGTAATATGAAAGCCTTTATTGCATCTTTAAAACATCTTTTGAATGAGACAATTAATCTTTACAGATAAAGCCCTGGACTTTTTCATACCTAAGCTGGATCTGAAAAAAATAACTATATGTGGAATAGATTATATATACTCTCTCAAAAATGAAACGCAACATGGGATAAATATTTTAAAAAGTTGGGTTTTTTTTGATAAAAATAAATGTGTTTGAATATAAAAAATATATGATTCAATAAATTTAAATCCCAATTGAAGAATTGACACTGAGTTCATTTAAATCCATTCAACCATGAGCGGCTTAGGACAATTGGCGTGACATGCCATCGGTACATCGTGTACGCAAACCCGCACGACTTTCACGTGTAAATCATGGGTAATTCCAAAGCGGGTACTTTGGGTATAAAAACTCGGTATTTCTTTTCATAAGCGCAGTCGTTAAATTAAATCCTGACGAGGTGACACTATGCCGAGTGCTATCCGGAATATCGCTATCGGACGAATCCTGGCCGGTGAATCCCAGAATGTTGTTGGTAGAGGTTACAACGTCCATCGCAGCACGATTTCCCGTCTCTGGCAACGATACCAGCAGCAGGGTACTACTGATGACCGCCCTCGTTCTGGCCGACCACGGGTCACCAATGCCGCACAGGATCGATACATCCGGTTGCTCCATCTACGGAACAGGACGTTTGCTGCTACATTAACACCTAATCGCATCCCTGGTTTACGCAGAATTTCCGTACAGACGGTACGAAATCGACTCCGTGCTCATGGATTGCGCGCCAGACGACCGTACGTTGGAGCCACTTTGAGGAATCGACACCGCCAGGCAAGGGTCAGATGGTGTAATACGGTTCGTATTTGGAACTTACAAAACTGGAGAAGAGTGTGGTTTAGCGATGAGTCGCGGTTTCAGTTGGAGAAAAGAGATGGTCGCATCAGGGTCTATAGACGCCGAAATGAACGTTTCGCGCAGAATTGTGTCGTTGAAGTGGACAATTTCGGTGGAGGTAGTGTAATGATGTGGGCAGCTATCTCCTACGCCAGAAATACACAGCTCGTGCACATTCCAGGCAACTTAAACGCTGTTCGTTATCGTGACGAGATTCTGAGGCCGCACTTATTGCCAGCTATGAACGTCAGAAGGGAGGTGTTTCAGCACGATAATGCCCGTCCACACACGGCACGCATCACTACTGACTTTTTAGACCAACAGAACGTTAATGTGATGCGTTGACCGGCCCGTTCTCCGGATCTGAATCCGAGAGAGCATCTGTGGAATGAATTGGACCGTCGTGTGCGCCAACGTCAACCAGCGCCGTAAAACCTTCGTCAACTTGAGCAGGCACTCCAGCAGGAATGGCAGACAATACCACAAGCCCGTGTGAGAACTTTAATCGCGTCCATGCCGAGACGAATTACAGCTGTGTTACAGGCTAATGGGGGACACAACAGATATTGACTCTCGAACTGTGATAACTGATCGTTATGTGATAACGGGGTCCATTTTTGACATAAGTGAACGTTGGACAATAATTGTGCCAAGTTTCAAGTTTCTATCTATCTTATTTATTTGGTAAATGATTATTGAAATATGTGAAGTAAATGCTATTATTTTCTATGTTGCGTTTCTTTTTTGAGAGAGTATACATGAAATTAAAAAAAAAAAAACCCACTCAAAAATGACTTTTGGATAGATGTCTTTAACGGCTGGATAGATCTAGTACATAAAGACAGCCTTCTTATAGATAAGGCTAAAGGTGATATACCACTCTTCTTTAATCCAAGCATCAACATAGGCAGAAAAACTTTTTTTCAATAAAGAATTGCTCAAACATAACATACGTTATGTAAATGATATTATGGAAAGATGACGGTTCCTTCTACACTTATGAACACTTCTCTACTATGTATCCTAATATAAATCTTAATTTTCTTGAATTTATGAGCATTGTACAGGCAGTAAAAGCATGGACGAAAACAAAACATATTGAAGGAGCTATAATAAAAGTACAAAATCCCTTGATCTTACCTACTATATATAAATTGATATGTTGCAAGAGATCGAAACATATCTATAAAATATTGAATTATAACGACACTGAACCTTTTTGTAAAACAAAATGGAACACTATATTTGAACTTGATGAAAGTGAATGGAAAACAATTTATAAGCTACATTTTAAGAAGACAACAAAACACTCAAAACTTCAATGGTTCCAATATAGAATTATTAATAGAATTTTGTCTACTAATACTTTCTTGTACGAAATTAAGAGGAAAGGTACAAAAAGTTGCTCATTTTGTAAACTAGAAGATGAAACATTGGAACACATCTTATGGGAATGTGTGAACGTTCAATCCTTCTTAGAAAACTAAGTAAAATATATTGAAGAAAATACAAACTCGCAGTTATCCATAACAAAAAGAAATTTCTTATTAGGATCTTTAGATTCAGATAAATATATTCAAAAACTTGATTTTTCTGTGGTTAAAGTACTATGTATGTACAATGAGGTGTACAGAAAATAGATTAAATATAGCAGTAGCGATATCACACTTGAAAAAGAATTACGAAACCCTGAAATTTATCTCATATAGAAATGGAGAATAAACAAAATTTGACGCAATCTGGAATAGATGGAATTTCATATTTAATTGAAACAGCAATTTTATTTAGTTATTTACACATCTCTCTCTCTCTCTCTCTCTCTCTCTCTCTCTCTCTCTCTCTCTCTCTCTCTCTCTCTCTCTCTCTCTCCATATTCTCTAAACTATTGTTACCACTGATATATTTTTTGATATTGCATAATATGTATATATACATGTATAAAAAAAATAAAAAATTATAAAAAAAAGTTTTAATTTAAAAAAAAAAATTAGAACGACTAGATGTGTCTTTTATGCACGGTTCATTAGATACCTTTATCATGCATCAATTCGGAATATAGTAACTACTATTTCATCGCTGATTCCGTCGTGGTTTTAATGTTTAGTATGACCAACGAGATCTCGTTTTCTGCGTTAACCTGAGCAACTTTTCAGTAAATAAGCACACTACATGTATCAGATATGATGAGCTCAGGCATTCAGCGTCGTTTTTGGCTGTGGAAAGGGGAGGTGCAAACGGAGATTTAAGTTGCTTTTATATTTATCTGAAAATTTTTAGTTAGCAAGATAAGTAATAAGATAATCTGCCCAAAGCCCAAAAATCGGGAGTGGGAGGGGGGGGGGGTATCCTTACGTACACGAGTTCAATTCATTGACTCATTTTGAATTTTCACTACCATTTATCACAACTATAAAAAATGAGCAACTAATAAAGCATTATGATGTTTGCATTTGAAAATAACTCCAGAAAATCTAACAAAATGAGTAAATATTCACATGCCATACATCAGAGGAACTACACCGTCGATGCTGCGAGTTATTATTGAATCGCCTTTCACAACCAAATATCAAAAATTTAATCTAATAGCTTTGTTTTTGGTACTAAGATATTCACTTGCTACGTTTCCGAAAATTGATCTTTAAATCGGGCAGATATTTTTTGTATCAGAAATAAATCGACTTTGGCCATTACCTTTGCATACAAGAGTTGCCCAAGTGAAGCATAATTTTCGTAACGTCTTTCTCTGAAGAATTCCAATTTTTCTTCGTTCATATATCCCGTATTCACGAAGAAATTTGTACTCTAAAATATTTAATTTGTAACGAAAACACGGTTTTTATTATTCCGGAAAAACTCCCCCCCTACCCCCCCCCCCCCCCCCCCAAAAAAAATCCATATAAAGTAATTGAGAACTTGCATCATTCTTTCGATGTTGAAATCATACTTTATACGGAGTATTTTAACAAGCCATTAAATAGCATTTTGATGTAATGAGCTACCTTAATTATACTAAAAATAACAGTTTGTTTACGTAGATTAATGATCAAATAAGGCTATGTTTGCAATGATTGTATAACAAAATAATTATATTTATGTAGTTATATCACAAAGTAGTAATATGTTTACTTTAATTACACCAAAAATAGCAATACAGATATATCAATTATATCTAAAACGATAATACTATGGTCATATTTTTTAAAAATCATTTTGTCATATGAATACATATAAAAATGGGGGTACAGGTATGTATAAAACAATGTCTTATCTACAAAATATAAAGAAGTAAACCCTCAAATTTCACAATTCGAAATCCGATTTGATTCCACTCTTTGTTTTCGAACTTTAAAGAGCCGACTTCAAGCTTGACTTGCTATTGATTTTGCACAGACTACGCAATGTATCCGTAACTGACATTTTTCGTTCACTTAGCCGACATACTTTGACTGCGCTGGTCGTAGTTTCTGGAGGAAAGACTGAATTTATCTGCTGGTCAGAAAAATGACTACTGGAAAAGTCATAACTTGCAGCGCAGCACGTGAGTGATATCGTAAAAAACTATTTCCATCAATTTTATAATATTTATTGCACATTTATCCAGGTAACGTCAGGAGTGTTGGGAGATTAATCGTTACTTGTGACGGAGATGGGGACGATTTAAGGTACACCTTTTACAACGTTAGAGACGAAAAACGAAACGTGGTAAAGTGTTCTGTAGTGAGTCACCATGGTTAATTGGTTTTGTAATTACATTCGTCCGGTGCATGATTTGGATCTCGTTTGTGTGCTGCTGCGTGCACATACTTCGAAACAAACTTCTAAGAAATGATGTTATGAGAGGATTATAAGATAGTCTGTCTGGATTTATAATTAAGCAATATCTTTGAGATTGGACAATGGCTGAATGTACATAGAATCACTTCTTTTTCCTCATTCCAAATTCTTTGAAATTCTTACTACCTAAAAGATAAAAACAAATCATTTTCTGACTTTAAATTTACAAATAGTATGTTGTATTCGCTTATCTATATAAAAACCGATCATGCTTTTGCGTGAATGTATTTGTGTAAAGGGTAGAATTGTGAGCGTAAATGTATAAATAAATGTATATTAAGGGTAGAATTGTGAACGTAAATGTATATAAAAATGTATATAAAGGGTAGAATTGTGAGCGTGTAAATGTAGATCTATATATAAAATTTTCAAAGTACATTGTAAATATCAGTGACAGATCCAAGAATTGAAGTTAGGAGAGGCGCGTAAACGTCATGAGCAGTTTAATGAAGTGAAATAATAACATAACAAATTTTAATTTAAAAAAAAAAAAAAAATAAGCTATAGGTAACTAAAAGTAACAATAAATTAACATATCTTGTCATTTGTTTTTCTGTGAGTGGAAATATGATTACTTATTTTATCGTTATTTTTTTCCCCCTAAATATTGGAGTTGTAGCGTAACGGAAATACTGAGCTGACCCGAGCTTGAAATATAATAGAAATGAGAAAATTTTGATCTGGATCGGCAATCAAACCCGGGACTCCCGCAGCATGTATGTGAGGTGCTCTAACCACTGAGCTGCCCAGATCGATTGCCACGGTCCATGTAACCATAAATGTTGAATTGTGATTGCGAACAGAATTACGCCGGTCGGATTTAAAAAAGGAAGCTTTTACAAAATACTCTTGCTGACCAACGGTGTTCAGACAAAATGAATAATTTTACATAATGTTGCAAATTGTCAACATAGCAGCTGTCATGAAATAAACAACTAAAACTTACATTATGTAAACGTGATGTTTCTGTAGTTTCATGTAATATCGCATTTTCCTACAATTGTTTTATATACATGTCTGTCGACAAGATGGAAGAGCTGTGGATAATTGGTCAATTCGACATTGCGGCGTCAACTTTATTGCGAAATGTGGCATTGTGATATCAGTTTAGTGGTTGCCAAAGAACCACGACATATTTTCAAAGCGTTTCATGACAAAACCTTGTTGAACTGTTGATACACCTTTTTGAGGTATCAGTTGCATTCGCATTGACTTTTTGTTCTTTCGTCACAAGCAATTTTGTATTTATGCTTTTGTTCATCACGAAATGAAGGTAATTATTTATCAGTTCAAAGACATGACCTAGTTTGGGGTATTCGAAAAGTTATTCTTCAACCTGAATTGTATTGACCAAATTCTGCGATGAAAATGATTGATGGGATAAATATGCTCAGATCAAAATAAATACGTACGCAATTGGAGGTAATGACATAACTATGTTAGATGTGTTCTTCAAAATCATAATAGAGTAACGACATAGCTTTCTTTACAAGACTCCATACACTGTTTTGACTCTACGCAGTATAGTTTGCGGTCGGCACAGGCTTGTCATATAAATAAGGGAGAAAACCCCATCATAGAATGTCTCCACTTCGACACTTTTTAATCAGATATTGAATAATGACCATATTTGCTAATATCAAAATATGTATTTCATTAAAAACAGTTTTAAGTTTCGAAAAAAAGAGAAAGAAATCTGCATACATTATGTACTTCAGGATATGCTCTGTGATAGTCTACACGATACTGTTCATATTTCCTTATAGCATTGCTATTTAACAATTCAGTGACAATTTACCGGCTTTTCTCTCTAACATTTGTGCTTCACAGTTCTCAGGCTATTTGTCGGTATCACATCTGTAAAATTTGTGTTTAACTTATCGTTTTTATCCATTTTTATCCATATTTGAATTTAATAATTCAAGGATATTTTTCCAGTTTTATCTATGTCGTTTTGTTTAACATCTCGCAGTCAATTTTTCGGTTTTATGTACGACAGTTGTATATAACAAATTACAGACAGTTTACCAATTTTATCAAAAACAATTTTTTATGCTTTAAAATTCACTGGTAGTTTCGCAGTGTAATTTTATACAACAATTCTCATTACTCAAGGAAAAACGCCTTTTGGGGGTCATAGTAACATGCATCTTGAAAACATCCGACCAAGGCCTTTTCTGTCCGTTATAAAAAAAAAAAACCCAAAAAAAAACCAAACCAAAAAAAAAAACCTATCGTTTGTTCTCTGAATGGCTAATTACAAAATGCATTCACGATAATGAATATTCCGGGTATTACTCCGACATGACTAGATCTTACAAAACACCCCTCCTTTCAACTATGCAGTTTCGACATCAGCAGAAAATAAGTGTTTCTAAGATACGGTTTATCTTTGACAGGAAAATGCCTGTACTACTATAAAAGAAGGTCATTTGACGCTGCTAAAACATTTCAAATCTACAAATGTATAAATCTCGTTAATTTCATCCAGTTGATTGTATGACTGGTGTTAAAGAATAATTGCACCTTCAAGGTTTATGAAAATAAGTAATTAAGCGATCCTGACCTCTGATAGGTTATCTGTTAATTAACAAGGCTGATCCATGTGTTCTATTTATCGGCATTTGTTTCAAACTCCAGATGTCGCTTCTAGGGGTTAAAATTATGTACCATTTTATAAATCATCATTAACACCATCATTCAAAATATTTACATAGCTTCCATGACAACAAATGAATAGATCTTTAACACATTGCTAAGAGTCCTCTGAAAATTTATAAATGTATCGATAAAATAAATTTTTAATTTGTGTACTTTGAAAAATTTATTATTATTAATTATTATTTACACGACTTAATTAGCACACAAACAGGAGGAACCAAATCGTGACGATTTCTTTGATACAAACTACAATAAAAATATTCCTTCAGTCAGCCCCGATCGATTAACAATCCATTGTGCAGCCATGGAATTCCCTGCAGAATATCAGACTTGAACAGTTTTTGTATCTAGATATCTGATATGTTCACGGTCACAAAGCAAGACTCATACGGTTGTGTTTTTGATATTTTGGCTTAAAGTATCTTCCATATCTACACCTGATTCGGATGCTTTTCTTCAAACGGACAATCGTCTCTTTATCTGTCATCTCCGCTTGTAATAAATGTAATGCATACTCCCAACATTTTGCAATAGTTGTTGGTGATGAAAACTCCATTCATGAATGTTTAAAAACACCAGAAGCGCAGCGGTGGAACAGCGGTTTGCGGTGCCATTAATAATATATGTATTCATTTAATTTCACTGACAAAGTAAATTTTCTTTACAAATTCGAAACTAACAATAAACATGTCATTAAAATAATTAAAAAACGAGAAAACAGCCATATTTTGTTTCTCTACGGAACCTTCACATTGGGGAATTACAGTAGCTGCAGTTTTATTCTTTTATGATGAGGCAATTAAGAGGTAATTGTGCTTTATTAAAAAAAAATTGCTGATAAGACTAAAATAAAATTAAAAGAAACCGCCGAGATGGAAAATACCTTTTACATGTTTAGAGTGATCTTTCCTTGGATGGTACAATTCAATGTCACCAATATACCAATAGTAAATAAAGCATTTTCTTCTCTTGTTATGCGAATTTCTGTTTTATAAGAACATTACACGCTTTTCAGAATTAATAGTGGAGTTATAAAATAGCCCAGTATCCTAAAATGAATTTCTTTGATATATCTGGCTATAAGCAAAATTTGGGCAATACCCTACAGTAGTTCACGCTGCAACAATTAATAAGAAATGTGAACAAACTCTCTCTGAGGGAGAGGTTGTGAAAAAACTTTAGGGCGATACCTCTATTCATAACAAAAAAAAAATGTGGAAAATTGTGTGACCTACTTTTAGCCTAGAAGTAAATTTAGGTAACAGTACACAAATCTAGCTAAAATGCATGCTGAACTGGTATTCTCTGAGAGGACCGTTGTGACTAAAGTTCAATATCTGTATCTGTAACAAAAAAAGTATTGAAAATTGATTGTCCTACTTTTAGCCTTAGAGTAGGTCACGGTGCACCAATCCAGCTGAAATATGCAAATTCACTCTTATGCTTCTTAGGAGAGAAATTGTCACAAAATTTCAACTCTGTGCATAAATGCGTAACGGAAAAATGTCCGGAAAACATAATCGCGGACAGACAAAGGGGCAGACGGACGGACAGGGCCACAATATACTACGTACCGTCTTACGGGGATCGGGAAATTTGTGACCAAATTTCAGGGCAATGTCTCCATAACGAAAAAAATCTGGGAAACTTGACCTTCTTGACCTAAAGTAGGTAACGGTGGACCAATCCAACCTAAATGCATAATAACTCGTACGCGTCCTAAGGGACATATTGTGACTATTTCAACGCTGTGTAAGCACCCGTCACGGAAAAAGTCTGGAAAACATAACCTCGGACGGACAGTGCAATAACATATTTCGTTCCTTTTGACGACGGGCGTATTAAAATCTGTTTTAAAACATGTTATTATTTCAACTTAGAATATCAAAAGTTTCTATTAGAAGCACATATCTATGTCCACATATTGGAGTCCTCTTTAAAGGGCAACTTGTTTATACATTACAGGATGAATTATTCCACTTGTCTATTTCTTCTTCGCAATGATTTTAGTGGGTCCCTAAAACGGGTGTTAATTTTTGTGAGTGCTATAATGTTCTCTTACAAAATTTTTAAACGTTTTGGTCAGAAAATAGTTTGATCTCTTAACGCTTGAATTTCCCCTTACACGTACATAGAGCGTCACAAAGGTTCACTCGCCTTCATTACTCGTTTAAATCAACATTGAATTTCTTTTCTTTCAGTGTTTGCCGTTTTCTCCGTTGTGGTCACACAGTCCTTGGCACCACCGCCCGGTGGTTCCTGTGGTGAGTATGAATAGATCAGACACCACAGATCAAGTTACAATGAATATTTAGGAATACAGTAAACATGGTTACAATGAATTCAGGTTTACAGCGAAGTGATTTTTATTCCCTGTAGTTTTAAAACAAACTTCTTGGACTTAATGAATTTGACTGGCAGGAAAACAGCGAACATGCTTATAATGAATCCATGCTTACAGCAGAGTGATTTATATTCCCCATACTTTTAAAATATATTTAAACTTCTTGGATATTACGAATTATGTTTATTACGAATCCACATTGTTCGTTTCGAGAATTTCGCCATAAGCATGTTTTACTGTACAAAGAAGAAACATCTTAGTGATTTTGCAAGTTTCGTCTTTTAATCAGGTACATTTAAAACAAATAAACAAGTGATCTGGAAAAAAGTTACCAAATATCATTTATATTTCTTTGAAAGAACGATATAATCCGTTGAAGGAATAAAACTGAAATTCGCATCAACATAACTATGATAACTAAATCACTCTGATTTGTTATCTCTAAGAATTACGAGATTGAGTACTGTTCGACATCTTGTGCTTTTCATAGATAAGCTTTTCTGAAATGAAACTTACAAGACATCTACATGCATATATGGGTTTCTTTTTGTAATTTTCCTTTGCTTCCGCAGTAAACGTCACTGGACTACCCTGTCCTGTCGAGTGTCAATGTTACAAGGACAAAGCGCCAGATGATTGCTTGGCTTATGACCAGTTTGGGAATCCCCTACCATGTCCAAAAATAGATTCTAACTTGACATTGGCCAAGGCACAGAATGAAACGTCAGAGGCTGGAGGTACTCGTGCCGTACATATCATACACAGAAATACAAACTTTACAATCACAGCATGAAAATGATTTGAAAGAGAAGCTAATTTAGTAATAAAAAGTGAAACCTGCCCGACAAAAACCTTTTCTGCAGTAAATGCACCTCTCATTGGGAAATTGTGAGTTTCCAAAGTATTGTCTTATTACAGGAAAAATAGAGTGCAATAAAAGTATATCACCTTCACCCACAAATGACACATTCATTATTCTCATTGGACTGTTTTTTCAGTATTTGAAGCGTCCTCCGTGATGGGAACTTGTAACAAGCTTGCCAAATATTTGAGCGTCTGGGCGGGACTTACAGCAGAGGTCAAACAGAAGATAAAAGACTTCCTCTCAAACCCGAGTGATCCAAGCATAACTTACCAAGACGTAGCGAAAATGCCACTCGAAGCCTTTGCTGCAGCAAACGTTAGTACAAATATTTACACGTACTTAATGAACAGAATTCCAACAAAGAGATGGGCTGGTTGGTTGTATGTTGCTTAACGCCACGCTCGAGAACGTTTCACTGATATGGAAATGACAACACTGTCGTTGAAGGGCTGTAAAAGTTTGGCTTGTGTGTGACTTACGGCCTTTGAGCAGGAAGGGATCTTTATCGTGGCACACTTGCTGTGACACAGGGCCTCGGTTTTTGCGGCCTCCTACAAAGGACCGCCCCATTTAGTCGCCACTAGTGACAAGCATGGGATTCTTGCTTAATCTTGTCTCTCCATGTGGAGAATCGGGCCATGGATAAACCCTCTCCACTGTGTCCTGTGTTTTGCTTTTCTGATAGCTTCATTCCATGATTTAAATCCCAGTTGTTTTCTTTCTCTTTCTACAGTTTTTCCCCAGTGTCCTTTGGCCTTCCTTGTGTCCTCTTATCTTCTGGTGTCCATGTTAGTGCTTTTCTGGCGTGTCTCGTTGGTGTTAATCTGACCACTTGGCCAATCCATGCCCACCTTTTGATTCTGATGATGGAGCTTATCTTTTCTTTTCCTGCAGCTTCTCTGATGTTCTCATTTGTGATCTTTACTGGCCAAAATATTCTCCTTATTTTTCGTAAGCATTTATGGAGAAGGAAGGGATACTGAGGATCTATTCTAATCCGGATCTCCAAGGAAGTAAAATATCCTCAGTAAACCATAGACTGCCGCTATGAAAGTCAGAGTGCATCACTTGTGTCGGTGAAATTCGATTTGGTAAATTGACTGAAAATTGATGACAAATATTGTTGGAAAATATCGGACCTTACTTTAACAAAATTATTAAACTGATTGCGTGAATGAAAGGATGTGTTTTGATCTGTTCTAAGAGTAGTCCACTCCATCTTGTGATTGTTTCCGGGAATAGAGACTGTCATTTAGTAATAGTGTAAAGGTTTGAACATATCACTGAATTTTCCCCTCAATTCGCATATTGAAGTTTCGACACAATTAGAGTTTATGTAACGTTTGGGATGACAAGCATTAGGACACAGTGCTAATTATGATTATATACAATATACCATAATGCATATTAATTTTCCAATTTAAGTTCAAGAATAAATGTGTACTTTTCTTAAACGCTATAGTGGCTTGAACACATGAATCCCACTTCTATAAGAAGAAATACACCATCCATACTGACATCATGTAATGAAATATATTTATAGAATTGCAACTTGTACACTAAAATGTGGCGCTAATATCCATTCTTTCAATCGCCATTTGAATATTATTTGAACTTGATGGAAAAGACGAGGATAACGAACAGTGATTATGATGAATTTCAGAGAACCCTGTGGCGCGAAATCTTATCCAAGGCAACAGACATACAGAAGTGGGAAATTCAGTCGAAACTTATGAACACTGGTGACTGTGAAATCAAAAGCCTACTGAAAGGTCTCAACTTCACAGCCGGCGGTTCCTGTGGTGAGTATAAATAGATCTGACGCCACAGACAAACAATCTATTTTTAGGAGAAGAAAGTCTTTTATCGGGAACATTTCTAAACAGAATCAAACGGTATGAAATGTTAGCTATCACGGTCATTACGGAATATCCTTTACTTTTCCCGTTACAGAAAAGCGTAATTTGTACAAATGCCTTGTTCGAAATTCTCATTGAGTATTGATAATTAGATAAGAATTTCTGGAAGCTAAATTAATGTATATAACATTACATTCTTGTCTTGGCATTTTCCCTTTATATCTACAGCAAACGTCACTGGACTGCCCTGTCCTGATCAGTGCCATTGTTACCGTGACAAAGCGCCAGATGATTGCTTGGCTTATGACCAGTTTGGGAATCCCCTACCATGTCCAAAAATAGATTCTAACTTGACATTGGCCAAGGCACAGAATGAAACGTCAGAGGCTGGAGGAGGTACTCGTGCCGTACATATCATACACAGAAATACAAACTTTACAATCACAGCATGAAAATGATTTGAAAGAGAAGCTAATTTAGTAATAAAAAGTGAAACCTGCCCGACAAAAACCTTTTCTGCAGTAAATGCACCTCTCATTGGGAAATTGTGAGTTTCCAAAGTATTGTCTTATTACAGGAAAACTAGAGTGCAATAAAAGTATATCACCTTCACCCACAAATGACACATTCATTATTCTCATTGGACTGTTTTTTCAGTATTTGAAGCGTCCTCCGTGATGGGAACTTGTAACAAGCTTGCCAAATATTTGAGCGTCTGGGCGGGACTTACAGCAGAGGTCAAACAGAAGATAAAAGACTTCCTCTCAAACCCGAGTGATCCAAGCATAACTTACCAAGACGTAGCGAAAATGCCACTCGAAGCCTTTGCTGCAGCAAACGTTAGTACAAATATTTACACGTACTTAATGAACAGAATTCCAACAAAGAGATGGGCTGGTTGGTTGTATGTTGCTTAACGTCACGCTCGAGAACGTTTCACTGATATGGAAATGACAACACTGTCGTTGAAGGGCTGTAAAAGTTTGGCTTGTGTTTGACTTAAGGCCTTTGAGCAGGAAGGGATCTTTATCGTGGCACACTTGCTGTGACACAGGGCCTCGGTTTTTGCGGCCTCCTACAAAGGACCGCCCCATTTAGTCGCCACTAGTGACAAGCATGGGGTTCTTGCTTAATCTTGTCTCTCCATGTGGAGAATCGGGCCATGGATAAATCCTCTCCACTGTGTCCTGTGTTTTGCTTTTCTGATAGCTTCATTCCATGATTTAAATCCCAGTTGTTTTCTTTCTCTTTCTACAGTTTTTCCCCAGTGTCCTTTGGCCTTCCTTGTGTCCTCTTATCTTCTGGTGTCCATGTTAGTGCTTTTCTGGCGTGTCTCGTTGGTGTTAATCTGACCACTTGGCCAATCCATGCCCACCTTTTGATTCTGATGATGGAGCTTATCTTTTCTTTTCCTGCAGCTTCTCTGATGTTCTCATTTGTGATCTTTACTGGCCAAAATATTCTCCTTATTTTTCGTAAGCATTTATGGAGAAGGAAGGGATACTGAGGATCTATTCTAATCCGGATCTCCAAGGAAGTAAAATATCCTCAGTAAACCATAGACTGCCGCTATGAAAGTCAGAGTGCATCACTTGTGTCGGTGAAATTCGATTTGGTAAATTGACTGAAAATTGATGACAAATATTGTTGGAAAATATCGGACCTTACTTTAACAAAATTATTAAACTGATTGCGTGAATGAAAGGATGTGTTTTGATCTGTTCTAAGAGTAGTCCACTCCATCTTGTGATTGTTTCCGGGAATAGAGACTGTCATTTAGTAATAGTGTAAAGGTTTGAACATATCACTGAATTTTCCCCTCAATTCGCATATTGAAGTTTCGACACAATTAGAGTTTATGTAACGTTTGGGATGACAAGCATTAGGACACAGTGCTAATTATGATTATATACAATATACCATAATGCATATTAATTTTCCAATTTAAGTTCAAGAATAAATGTGTACTTTTCTTAAACGCTATAGTGGCTTGAACACATGAATCCCACTTCTATAAGAAGAAATACACCATCCATACTGACATCATGTAATGAAATATATTTATAGAATTGCAACTTGTACACTAAAATGTGGCGCTAATATCCATTCTTTCAATCGCCATTTGAATATTATTTGAACTTGATGGAAAAGACGAGGATAACGAACAGTGATTATGATGAATTTCAGAGAACCCTGTGGCGCGAAATCTTATCCAAGGCAACAGACATACAGAAGTGGGAAATTCAGTCGAAACTTATGAACACTGGTGACTGTGAAATCAAAAGCCTACTGAAAGGTCTCAACTTCACAGCCGGCGGTTCCTGTGGTGAGTATAAATAGATCTGACGCCACAGACAAACAATCTATTTTTAGGAGAAGAAAGTCTTTTATCGGGAACATTTCTAAGCAGAATCAAACGGTATGAAATGTTAGCTATCACGGTCATTACGGAATATCCTTTACTTTTCCCGTTACAGAAAAGCGTAATTTGTACAAATGCCTTGTTCGAAATTCTCATTGAGTATTGATAATTAGATAAGAATTTCTGGAAGCTAAATTAATGTATATAACATTACATTCTTGTCTTGGCATTTTCCCTTTATATCTACAGCAAACGTCACTGGACTGCCCTGTCCTGATCAGTGCCATTGTTACCGCGACAAAGCGCCAGATGATTGCTTGGCTTATGACCAGTTTGGGAATCCCCTACCATGTCCAAAAATAGATTCTGACTTGACATTGGCCAAGGCACAGAATGAAACGTCAGAGGCTGGAGGAGGTACTCGTGCCGTACATATCATACACAGAAATACAAACTTTACAATCACAGCATGAAAATGATTTGAAAGAGAAGCTAATTTAGTAATAAAAAGTGAAACCTGCCCGACAAAAACCTTTTCTGCAGTAAATGCACCTCTCATTGGGAAATTGTGAGTTTCCAAAGTATTGTCTTATTACAGGAAAACTAGAGTGCAATAAAAGTATATCACCTTCACCCACAAATGACACATTCATTATTCTCATTGGACTGTTTTTTCAGTATTTGAAGCGTCCTCCGTGATGGGAACTTGTAACAAGCTTGCCAAATATTTGAGCGTCTGGGCGGGACTTACAGCAGAGGTCAAACAGAAGATAAAAGACTTCCTCTCAAACCCGAGTGATCCAAGCATAACTTACCAAGACGTAGCGAAAATGCCACTCGAAGCCTTTGCTGCAGCAAACGTTAGTACAAATATTTACACGTACTTAATGAACAGAATTCCAACAAAGAGATGGGCTGGTTGGTTGTATGTTGCTTAACGTCACGCTCGAGAACGTTTCACTGATATGGAAATGACAACACTGTCGTTGAAGGGCTGTAAAAGTTTGGCTTGTGTTTGACTTAAGGCCTTTGAGCAGGAAGGGATCTTTATCGTGGCACACTTGCTGTGACACAGGGCCTCGGTTTTTGCGGTCTCCTACAAAGGACCGCCCCATTTAGTCGCCACTAGTGACAAGCATGGGGTTCTTGCTTAATCTTGTCTCTCCATGTGGAGAATCGGGCCATGGATAAATCCTCTCCACTGTGTCCTGTGTTTTGCTTTTCTGATAGCTTCATTCCATGATTTAAATCCCAGTTGTTTTCTTTCTCTTTCTACAGTTTTTCCCCAGTGTCCTTTGGCCTTCCTTGTGTCCTCTTATCTTCTGGTGTCCATGTTAGTGCTTTTCTGGCGTGTCTCGTTGGTGTTAATCTGACCACTTGGCCAATCCATGCCCACCTTTTGATTCTGATGATGGAGCTTATCTTTTCTTTTCCTGCAGCTTCTCTGATGTTCTCATTTGTGATCTTTACTGGCCAAAATATTCTCCTTATTTTTCGTAAGCATTTATGGAGAAGGAAGGGATACTGAGGATTTATTCTAATCCGGATCTCCACGGAAGTAAAATATCCTCAATTTTTTTATTGTTTTGTTTGTTTATAGCCGCCTGAGCAATTTTTCAGCTATCCGGCGGCTGTCACCATTACCGGTGACAGGGCTGCAAATTTAGGCCTATGCTCGGCACTCAGGGCCTTTGAGCAGGGAGGGATCTTTATCGTGCCACACCTACTGCGACACGGGACCTCGGTTTATACGGTCTCATCCGAAAGACCGGCACCCACGACCCACAGTGGGATTCGAACCCCCGACTCAAGGATCATCAGATCTTTGAGCCCGACGCTCTAACCACTGCGCCACGCGGGCGGCTAAATATCCTCAATAAACCATAGACTGCCGCTATGAAAGTCAGAGTGCATCACTTGTGTCGGTGAAATTCGATTTGGTAAACTGACTGAAAATTGATGACAAATATTGTTGGAAAATATCGAACCTTACTTTAACAAAATTATTAAACTGATTGCGTGAATGAAAGGATGTGTTTTGATCTGTTCTAAGAGTAGTCCACTCTATCTTGTGATTGTTTCCGGGAATAGAGACTGTCATTTAGTAATAGTGTAAAGGTTTGAACATATCACTGAATTTTCCCCTCAATTCGCATATTGAAGTTTCGACACAATTAGAGTTTATGTAACGTTTGGGATGACAAGCATTAGGACACAGTGCTAATTATGATTATATACAATATACCATAATGCATATTAATTTTCCAGTTTAAGTTCAAGAATAAATGTGTACTTTTCTTAAACGCTATAGTGGCTTGAACACATGAATCCCACTTCTATAAGAAGAAATACACCATCCATACTGACATCATGTAATGAAATATATTTATAGAATTGCAACTTGTACACTAAAATGTGGCGCTAATATCCATTCTTTCAATCGCCATTTGAATATTATTTGAACTTGATGGGAAAGACGAGGATAACGAACAGTGATTATGATGAATTTCAGAGAACCCTGTGGCGCGAAATCTTATCCAAGGCAACAGACAAACAGAAGTGGGAAATTCAGTCGAAACTTATGAACACTGGTGACTGTGAAATCAAAAGCCTACTGAAAGGTCTCAACTTCACAGCCGGCGGTTCCTGTGGTGAGTATAAATAGATCTGACGCCACAGACAAACAATCTATTTTTAGGAGAAGAAAGTCTTTTATCGGGAACATTTCTAAACAGAATCAAACGGTATGAAATGTTAGCTATCACGGTCATTACGGAATATCCTTTACTTTTCCCGTTACAGAAAAGCGTAATTTGTACAAATGCCTTGTTCGAAATTCTCATTGAGTATTGATAATTAGATAAGAATTTCTGGAAGCTAAATTAATGTATATAACATTACATTCTTGTCTTGGCATTTTCCCTTTACATCTACAGCAAACGTCACTGGACTGCCCTGTCCTGATCAGTGCCATTGTTACCGCGACAAAGCGCCAGATGATTGCTTGGCTTATGACCAGTTTGGGAATCCCCTACCATGTCCAAAAATAGATTCTAACTTGACATTGGCCAAGGCACAGAATGAAACGTCAGAGGCTGGAGGTACTCGTGCCGTACATATCATACACAGAAATACAAACTTTACAATCACAGCATGAAAATGATTTGAAAGAGAAGCTAATTTAGTAATAAAAAGTGAAACCTGCCCGACAAAAACCTTTTCTGCAGTAAATGCACCTCTCATCGGGAAATTGTGAGTTTCCAAAGTATTGTCTTATTACAGGAAAACTAGAGTGCAATAAAAGTATATCACCTTCACCCACAAATGACACATTCATTATTCTCATTGGACTGTTTTTTCAGTATTTGAAGCGTCCTCCGTGATGGGAACTTGTAACAAGCTTGCCAAATATTTGAGCGTCTGGGCGGGACTTACAGCAGAGGTCAAACAGAAGATAAAAGACTTCCTCTCAAACCCGAGTGATCCAAGCATAACTTACCAAGACGTAGCGAAAATGCCACTCGAAGCCTTTGCTGCAGCAAACGTTAGTACAAATATTTACACGTACTTAATGAACAGAATTCCAACAAAGAGATGGGCTGGTTGGTTGTATGTTGCTTAACGTCACGCTCGAGAACGTTTCACTGATATGGAAATGACAACACTGTCGTTGAAGGGCTGTAAAAGTTTGGCTTGTGTTTGACTTAAGGCCTTTGAGCAGGAAGGGATCTTTATCGTGGCACACTTGCTGTGACACAGGGCCTCGGTTTTTGCGGTCTCCTACAAAGGACCGCCCCATTTAGTCGCCACTAGTGACAAGCATGGGATTCTTGCTTAATCTTGTCTCTCCATGTGGAGAATCGGGCCATGGACAAATCCTCTCCACTGTGTCCTGTGTTTTGCTTTTCTGATAGCTTCATTCCATGATTTAAATCCCAGTTGTTTTCTTTCTCTTTCTACAGTTTTTCCCCAGTGTCCTTTGGCCTTCCTTGTGTCCTCTTATCTTCTGGTGTCCATGTTAGTGCTTTTCTGGCGTGTCTCGTTGGTGTTAATCTGACCACTTGGCCAATCCATGCCCACCTTTTGATTCTGATGATGGAGCTTATCTTTTCTTTTCCTGCAGCTTCTCTGATGTTCTCATTTGTGATCTTTACTGGCCAAAATATTCTCCTTATTTTTCGTAAGCATTTATGGAGAAGGAAGGGATACTGAGGATCTATTCTAATCCGGATCTCCAAGGAAGTAAAATATCCTCAGTAAACCATAGACTGCCGCTATGAAAGTCAGAGTGCATCACTTGTGTCGGTGAAATTCGATTTGGTAAATTGACTGAAAATTGATGACAAATATTGTTGGAAAATATCGGACCTTACTTTAACAAAATTATTAAACTGATTGCGTGAATGAAAGGATGTGTTTTGATCTGTTCTAAGAGTAGTCCACTCTATCTTGTGATTGTTTCCGGGAATAGAGACTGTCATTTAGTAATAGTGTAAAGGTTTGAACATATCACTGAATTTTCCCCTCAATTCGCATATTGAAGTTTCGACACAATTAGAGTTTATGTAACGTTTGGGATGACAAGCATTAGGACACAGTGCTAATTATGATTATATACAATATACCATAATGCATATTAATTTTCCAGTTTAAGTTCAAGAATAAATGTGTACTTTTCTTAAACGCTATAGTGGCTTGAACACATGAATCCCACTTCTATAAGAAGAAATACACCATCCATACTGACATCATGTAATGAAATATATTTATAGAATTGCAACTTGTACACTAAAATGTGGCGCTAATATCCATTCTTTCAATCGCCATTTGAATATTATTTGAACTTGATGGGAAAGACGAGGATAACGAACAGTGATTATGATGAATTTCAGAGAACCCTGTGGCGCGAAATCTTATCCAAGGCAACAGACAAACAGAAGTGGGAAATTCAGTCGAAACTTATGAACACTGGTGACTGTGAAATCAAAAGCCTACTGAAAGGTCTCAACTTCACAGCCGGCGGTTCCTGTGGTGAGTATAAATAGATCTGACGCCACAGACAAACAATCTATTTTTAGGAGAAGAAAGTCTTTTATCGGGAACATTTCTAAACAGAATCAAACGGTATGAAATGTTAGCTATCACGGTCATTACGGAATATCCTTTACTTTTCCCGTTACAGAAAAGCGTAATTTGTACAAATGCCTTGTTCGAAATTCTCATTGAGTATTGATAATTAGATAAGAATTTCTGGAAGCTAAATTAATGTATATAACATTACATTCTTGTCTTGGCATTTTCCCTTTACATCTACAGCAAACGTCACTGGACTGCCCTGTCCTGATCAGTGCCATTGTTACCGCGACAAAGCGCCAGATGATTGCTTGGCTTATGACCAGTTTGGGAATCCCCTACCATGTCCAAAAATAGATTCTAACTTGACATTGGCCAAGGCACAGAATGAAACGTCAGAGGCTGGAGGTACTCGTGCCGTACATATCATACACAGAAATACAAACTTTGCAATCACGTCACAAGAATATGTTATTTACTACAGAAGCTATTTTGTTGTATAATCTGTCCGACGGAATATTGTTATTCAATGCATGCATTGTCTTACATGTGTTACAGAAATAATAGTAAATGAAAGTTACAAAGTCACTACAAATGATACATTGATTGTGTTTATTCCACTGTTTAAGTATTTGAAGCGTCGTCCGTGATGGGAAGTTGCAGCAAGCTTGCCAAATATTTGAGCGTCTGGGCGGGACTTACAGCAGAGGTCAAACAGAAGATAATAGACTTCCTCTCAAACCCGAGTGATCCAAGCATAACTTACCAAGACGTAGCGAAAATGCCACTCGAAGCCTTTGCTGCAGCAAACGTTAGTACAAATAGTTTCACGTACTTGAGGTACAGCCTTCCGAAAAAAAGGAATAAATGCAATATGAAATGAAATCCACAGACTGACATTGATAAATTGACCTAATTTTTAAAAGTCAAGTCGCATTAGCTCAGTAGTAGAATGTTCGCTTCGTAACCGGGAGGTCGTGAGTTTTGATATGCATATCGTAATTACTGAAGCATACCATAGACGAACATGAGAAATGTCTTGGTAGTTATGGAGCATTCGCTTCGTCATTTTATGAAATGATGGATGACGATGGACAGACTGACCACTGCGTTCAAAAGACATGTCTCTCTAGTCGGTCTATTACATTAATGAAAATAGAAAAAAGAAACAAGAAAAAACAGCAACAAAACAAACAAACAAAAAACAAACAAAACAAAAAAATAATATACAAACAAACAAACAGAAAACAATAAACAGAAACAAAACACAATAAAAAAAACCCCCAAAAACCCCAACAAACAAACAAAAACAAAACAAAACAACAAAAAAAAATAAAAAAATAGAACAGTATCCGGATATACGTTGTTGATTTTTATTAAGTTCATCTCGGACATACATGTTTTCATGAGTAACTTTTATTTTGAGCTGTGTTCCACAACATTTTGAGAGAATACTTTGCCCTAAGGAAAATTATTTTTGCACAAAGGCTTTGTGTTTATACTTAACACAATTGCCATAAAACTCCTGCATAATTCGAAAAAAATTTAAATTATTTGAAAATATGAGATAAAATGAAGGGAAAATATAAAATTGAGTATTCTAGAACACCGTATTTCTAAACGTTCTGAAAATGATCCAATGTATTCGAAATTTGTCGGAGTTTATGCATCGTTTGTCGTGCCGTTAATCATGATTTAGCGCTCCTCATATGTATTTCATGGTAACAAAGGGAGATTATCGTGTTTTAACACAAATAAATTAACACTTTTGCATCAGCATTAGTGATCCTAAAATATAAATCCCACTAAAATAAGTACATGTATATACACATCATATTGATGTTATAGAGACCTTTCGATAGCCATTTGAATGCCATCTGTATATGATGTATTGATGTGTTTCAGAAAACTCTGTGGCGTGAAATCGTATCCAAAGCAACAGATAGACAGAAGTTAGAAATTCAGTTGAAGATTATGAAGACCAATGACTGTGTAACAAGAAGCATACTGAAAGGACTCAACTTCACACAACTTTACAAGGTACACGTTTGATAATATCTCTTCATAATAAACTAATTATGACTGTCGTCATCTATATTTTTTTAAAAACAAATTTACCTTCATCGCAAACATTTGTTTGCTCTTCCCAGAGTAGTGAAATGAATGGAGAGGTAGATGCATCTATTTTCCAACCAGAACTCTGCAAGAACCTTCTACTTGACTGTTCAAACCTATCTTCTGATATCTGGCAATTGATAAACACCACTGCGACTTCTTGTCTTCCGTATATTTCACAAAACTGTACAAAGTCCATGATTTTACCAACCGGAATTTTGCCCACACTAAGTGGATACATGTCAAGCACTATGCCCAGTGGAAGTCCATATATGCCAAATGGAACTAGATCCTTTTCTTCACCAACCGGAAGTATGCCCACACTAAGTGGATACAGGTCAAGTACTATGCCAAGTAAAACTAGATCCTTTTCTTCACCAACCGGAAGTATGCCTACACTAAGTGGAGACAAGTCAAGTACTATGCCAAGTAAAACTAGATCCTTTTCTTCACCAACCGGAAGTATGCCCACACTAAGTGGATACAGGTCAAGTACTATGCCAAGTAAAACTAGATCCTTTTCTTCACCAACCGGAAGTATGCCTACACTAAGTGGAGACAAGTCAAGTACTATGCCAAGTAAAACTAGATCTTTTTCTTCACCAACCGGAAGTATGCCTACACTAAGTGGAGACAAGTCAAGTACTATGCCAAGTAAAACTAGATCCTTTTCTTCACCAACCGGAAGTATGCCCACACTAAGTGGATACAGGTCAAGTACTATGCCAAGTAAAACTAGATCCTTTTCTTCACCAACCGGAAGTATGCCTACACTAAGTGGAGACAAGTCAAGTACTATGCCAAGTAAAACTAGATCCTTTTCTTCACCAACCGGAAGTATGCCTACACTAAGTGGAGACAAGTCAAGTCCCATGTCCAGTGGAAGTTCAACCATGCCCAGCAGAACAAGACTAATTTCTTTGTCTTCTGGAAATACACCAACGACAATGCCAAGTGAAGTTAGGTCTAGCCCCATGGTAAGCGAAAGTGTTTCTAGGTCCATGCCTATGAGTGTGACGTCAGACGTTCTCCGTGTACCAACTACGACAAGTTCACTTACTGGTGAGAATCCGCCTGTAGGATATGTTCCTGTATCCTTCAGTGGATGTGGTAAGTAGAAGATAATGAGGACTATTCCATGAAAAGTAATATCAAATGCCTCATTTTAATATTTTTCGACCTACATTGGTTTTATTTTTATTTATAATCTATTCAGTCTCGATGAAAAAGAATGCATTACATAAATACAAACGTATGAAGAAAGCACTTAGATTTTGTAATATTCTGTACTTGTATGTCGATCTCTCAGTCAATGAAAAATGTCAGGGTAGGGACTTGAATTTTGTAATGTTCTGTACTTCTATGTCAATCTTTTTGTTGACGACAGATGCGGGGGTAGAGGGACTCAGATGTCCCCAGAACTGTTCCACCTGCTACAGTGACAAGCTATCTACAGACTGCTATTCCTATGACAAATATGGGAATTTTCTGGGTTGCCAAGTCTTTGCTAAAAATGCAACTATGATGAAAGCCCTGAATGAAACAACAGCATATGCTAGTAAGGAGATATATAGAATAGATTCATTTTATATCACAGAATTTTAAAAAATTCCAGATTGTAATATCGTCCTATTATTGGCATTGAAAAATATTAACTTAATATGAAATAGTTAAAAATGGAAATGTGTCATTTTTATATTTTAGTTGTTTGCAACTAATTTTCTTTTTTGGAAGGGGGGGGGGGCATATTATGATGTACGTTGAAGTGATAAAACATTATTTTTAATTCATTTAAAATTCAGTTTTCCAGTTAGCATTCGCAGTAATGTTCATATTTTGTTTTCTTGAATACTTTTGAATATTTAATTAACTCACCCCGTGAGGATCCGGGTTGTTAGAATAGATCCTCAGCACCCCTAGCTTGTCAAGAGACGACTAAATGGGGCGGTCCTTCGGATGAGACCGCAAAAACCGAGGCCCTGTGTCACAGCAGGTGTGGCACGTTAAAGATATTTCCCTGCTCAAAGACCCTGAGCGCCGAGCATCGGTCTAAATTTTGCAGCCCTTCATCGGCTATGGCGACGTCTCCACATGAGTGAAAGATTCTCGAGCGGGACGTTACACAATATGTAATCAATCAATCAGTCTTAATCAACTCTTTACTTCAGTCTTGATTTTCATTAAATTTTTTCTTTGTCTTTTTCAAAGTATTTAATGCAACGGCTGAGATTGGAACGTGTTCAAGACTAGCAAAGTACCTCAGAAAATGGATTAGTATGGACGACAGTACTAAAGGGAAAGCCAAGCAGTTCTTAACTAATCCGGCATCAGTATCTGATGATGACGTCAAACGTCTTCCTGTAGAGGTGTTTGCTGTGTCCAATGTACGTGGTGTTTTCGTATTTGATTTAGTTTATATATCCTAATAAGAGAGGTCGCTCGTCTTTTAAATCCTGACCATATTTAAGATTCTCGAAGTTAGAAAAGTATACTATACAGACAATTTTGGATGTCGTTCAAAATTCAGGAAAGTATCTGAAAGAAAACTCGTTTCATAGTGTACATAGAGACCTGGAGGCTAAGAATTTTCTGAGGTATAGACTTTCTTGGATGAAAACTAGAGGATACGTATAACAATATTTTGAAAATGAAAACTGTCATATTTTGATTATTTAGTAAAAATAAAAGCAGTTTTAGTAGAAATTAACCTGAAAAGAAAATTGAAACTTCTCATGAACTCGAACCCAATTTACAGTTCTGCAGTCGACACACTGATCTACTGAGCTACTCGGATCATTGAGGCAATTAAATCTAGAAGGAATAGACAAATATTGCTGATATTTATATTTTCATATATGTTTTAAAAGGAAGTCAGCCATTTTTACGATGTACTATATACCTCCTGAAGCTATGTAAGATCCTATGGTTCCGTTGTTTAAAACTTCTAAGCAACAGTTTGTTATACTTCGCATAGCATGCCGTAATCTAATCAAGTACACTGTTGCCATGTCAGTAAAGTGATTTTCGCTTTCCATCTAATGTAAAGGAAGACATGTACTTTTCGAATAATGTAGAATTGGGGGAAAATTATGTGAAATTAATTGAAGGATTCACTTTCATGCATCAACCGGGTTTTTTTTAAAATCGATTTGATCACAATAGTTATTGATGCCATGTGTAGTCTCGTCTGCCGACAGGAAAGGTAAACATATTACTTTACCTACATTCGAAATTGTCTTAAAATAACTAATCGGCTAAGATATTACTGTTCCTATCCATCTTCCACACTACAACTCAGTGCTAAGTACAAAATAATCATACTTCGTAAAGTTTCCATTTTCTTCAAATATTCACTCGGTAGCATATCTTTATCCTCTGTTAAACTCTTCATACATGCATTGAATGGAATAATATTTCAATATTTACAGTATAATAGTTTGCGTGATATTGTAGTATATTATATTTCAATCAGTTAAAGGCTTTGCTTACTTCACGTGCTTCATCAAACCATATCATACCTGATCAAGATAGAGGGTCCAGGACTGGTGCGACCTGTCGACAGGGGATACTTACTCCTCCTAGGCATCTGATCCCCCCTTTGGTGTTTCCAGGGGTCCATGTTTGCTCAACTCTTCATTTTGTATTCCTTATCGTACTTGTAGTTATAAGATTCATTACTGTTCATCATCTTCTCTTTTTCATCTTTTACAGAGGACTTTACTTGATAACGTAACACAGCACGCTTCCACTAAACAAAAGCTGTATTTGGCTACAGCAGCGATTCTCACCAGAAACTGTCGAATCCAAGATCACATGAAAGCATTCAACCTCGAACAAGAGTTCAAGGTATCCCTATCTATCTCTGAGTAGCTTTAACACTACTTCTATTGAAAGATATAAGACGAAAAGTGAAAAATGTAACCAATGCATAATAAAATACTGAGTACACCCGGTCTATGTTTAGGATGCAAAACAATCTGGAGCTGTGGACGTGACCTACTTTGATGAATCTGTGTGTAAGGCTTACATGGCTGGGCAGTGTGATGCCCCACTGAGCAAATGGCAGTTCGTGGTAGATAATGCACAAGACTGTCTGCTGGATAAAGCTGTCTGTCTTAAAGACGTCAGCGACGCCACCCTGGACACTTTGCTATCGTAAGATCTCTCTCTCTCTCTCTCTCTCTCTCCAGAAGAATATTTGAACGTATCATAACGTTTTTTGCTCTTAGACTAGCTTTTTTAATATATATAATTAGTGCATTTGTCTGCCCTCCACCTTTTGCCTACTATTTGCAATTTTTCAAATTTTCCAGAATTGTTGGTTCAGTTTTAATCAAATCAGGCATAAACATTTTTATTGAAATTTGATCAAATGAACATGGGAGAAATATTGAGAAATAATGAAAGTAGCAACTACAACACTCAACCGGAAAGCTAAAGCATGAAAGGAAGTTTTGTTTCACTTAAGACCACCAAAGTAGGTCGTGGTCATGAGAAATGTTTAAGTTGTACATAGAAATAAGCTTTAATTGTTTAAATTCTTGGTAAGAACCACGCTATTATACAGTATGTCAAATTAAATCCTCATAATTTGTTCAACCTATGACCCCCGGGTCTGGGTAGGACGAAAATATTTCAAAAGTAAGTCTTGTCTTAAAAGATACACAAATAAGTTTCATATTCTAAACCTTGGAAATAATTGATGTATTTCAAAGATTGCAATTTTCAACAATTACTATATACATGATATAGTAAAGAATACAGGAAGTACACATGATTTGATACAGTGTATAGTCCGTATAGAGGTCGTGTAAATTGTATATAGATGTATGTTCTTAAGCAATATGTCGTGGTCAATATGTTTTCACTCTACCAGTTCATTGGTAGTGGCCTTAACTGTCCCAAATGGCTCTCATGCCTAAAAACTTCCGATGATATTTTCCAGAATTTCACCATGCGTCACTGACCTCTTCCAACTTAATAAAAGCGTTTTGCTTGGGAAGTTTTTGTGATTTATGTGCTTTCGAGCCAAAAGATGCAAAAACACCTCAAATGTGCTGGTGTGTCAGCCATTCATTTGGCATATAACTTCATCAATGGCAGATTGACTTTGACCAGGAGCTATGTTACAAATATACTCAAAAGATTTTACATGACACATGTATTATGATGTTGTTGAGGACTGTAATTCTTGCAGGGACTGGCTTACTTGATAATGTGGACAATCCAACTGGCCATTTAAAAGGATTTACAGGGCATCATTGCACTATTCTTCCTTGCGGGTTTATAAATTTTGGCCCATTTGAAACTGCTGTGGACGGTTGATTTGTGAACAATTTTGTAATGTGGGCTTAAAAGATAAAATCAACTAGGGATCAATGTGATTGCAAAAATCACAAAAGGGCCTCACTTTATGGCATATTTTGTTTACTTAAACTTGATCTGTAATCCATTCACATGGGTATATTTCTAAAAAATTTTGAATTTAATAGCTGCAACAAGAATACCCCCTCCCCGAACAAAAAAAAACACTCTGGAAAAAGTGAAAACCCGACAAAATAGCAAAAACGTTCAATGCATGGATGCACCGGAACGGACAAACACACAGGCTGATCAGATAGGATTTCTACTTATTGGTGGAGCTCATAGAATTCTAAAGTCATTAGTCACAGGAATACGTGATCATGAAACAGAGTCATTTCCTATCCGACATGAGTGATTTGTCTGGATTTTAAAAACAAACAAGAGTGCCCATTGCGATATATGTAAAAAATAATTTTCCTTAGCTATTTTATGTTTAACTTGATTGTTTTTAAGTTGATTGAAATTATATTAAAATAAATGGACGTCTTACTATAATTCTTCTCTACAACAGTGTGTAAGAAAAACTAAGAGCAGGAAGGAATCTACCAAAATTGTAAATTTCATGATCCCCCGGGGTAGCGGTTCTGACCCCAGGTCGGGACCAAACATAGTATATAGTGTTTATGTGTAAAACACCTAAATGGGTTAACATCTTTAGTGCTATTGATACTAAATTCAATTTCAAAAAAGAGCTAGGAAGAACAGATAATCCTTAACCAAATTGTGAATTTGATGATCCCAGGGGTAGGTGTTTGGGTATCAGGGTGGGGCCAAAATTGCCAGGTGTCAAATGTGTGGATAATGGAATATTTTAAACTTCTTCTTGATAACTACCTTTCCAATTCTTTTTTAAATTTGGTATGAAGCACCTTTGGGACAGGGGGGGGGGGGGGGGGGGGGGGGCGTCGGGTGTTAATTCCAGGACTCCTGCACCTCTGTGGCCTTAAGGGGGACTGCCAAAAAGTTACCAATTTTCAAAAATCTTATTATCTACAATCGCATATCTTTATGAAAACTAAATGTATTGTAATGTAGAGCAGGAAGTCCTCTGCTAAAATATAGATTTTAGAGGTTTTGACCCCAGAGTGGGCCAAATTTAGTATTATATAGTGTATATGTGTAAAATATTTAAATACCTTCTTTAATGCTGCCGATATTTAGAAGGAGTATTTAGGAGGAGTCCTTTATCAAAATTGTAAATTTTAAGATCCCAGGGGGATTTTGGTTCCAGGATGGGGCCAAAACAATTATAATGATTATTGTCTTTATCATTTGAAAGACGTCTATAAGTTGCTGATATGGTATAAAAGCGAAGTACATATTTTGGAAAAGCAGGAAAGGATGTACCAAAATTGTGCGTTTTGCAACGTTGGGGTTTTAACTTTAGAACAGGTCCAAATTAGTCATTATTATTATCATTATTATTATTATTATATTCACTTATATAGCGCAAAATTAGGTATAGTTTCTATGCGCTTTACAGAGGTTGTCCTAATGAAGATGAAAAAGAACTATTAAGAATAAAATTGGCATATTATTAGTAAAATAGCGATAAGACATCAAAATGCTGTGTAAAAGTATGGCAGTCAGATGTCGAGACGACAAGAAATACATAAGTAGTTTGTGATGTGATATTGATTTATGCTAAAATATATTCACTTTTGAACAGCTAATGATACATATATACCATATAAAGTCTTTCATTAGTATAGGCACATTCAGGGGTAATTAAGTTTTAAGAACATATCTTGTTTTATACTGTTGGTGAATATTAGAATTTATCTTAAATATGCAGAACAGGAATTTTTTCCTAGATTTCATAGCCAGTGGTACTAGTGATATTTTTAACTAATACTCAGGTGACCGATAAAGCGTGTGGGCCTCTTGCTTTTGTTTTCTGTTTCTTCGTAGTTTTTTTTTTTCCATTTGGTATTGTTTTCTTTATTCTAAAATGAATTTATCTATTTGTAGGGCAGAGTCCATTAAACAACTGTGCAGCAAAACAAACATTGACGATATTTCGAAAGATCTGTTCAGAAAGCGCATGAACTCCTATCTAAGCAGCAAGAATGTATATTCTTGCGATGAGGATTTCTTCAGTGTGGTCAAGAATTGTAGTCTGACACCAATCTTTGTGACAAAATTCTGTAGCCAGTCAAGGGTAAGACATTAATTATTCATTTCATACGTACAATGTTTTTATCGTGCTAATATTATGCTGATAACGTTATTTTCTCCATCGCATTGAAACGTATTGGAATCTTGCCATCCACAGTACATGGAATGCAAACACATCATCCGTACCCTACACTAAGTCATATCCTTTATTAGATTTAATATGCACATGCTCCTATTCATTTTTCTTTTAGATGCCAACCTATATGAAAATCTGGTCATGACCCTCTTTGACAGGCAAAACATCTGGTCATAACACGGAACGAAATATTCGACATATTTATCATAATAACTGTTTATATCTTAAAGGAATATACTATAGTAATATCTGTATTCTGAACTATTCAACTGTTAAGAAGCTTTGTAAGTTACAATTACATTTTGAATGTTTAAAAGACCTTTTCGAAAGGGGAATATCCAAAGCAAGGCTCAGATTTGTAATGTTCTGCTAGAAATATAGAAAAAAAACAACCCAGTTTCTTCCAGTATCTTTGCTTCCAGAACCTGATGATGGTGTTGAAAAAGTCTTAAACTGACGTTTATGATTTTACATGTTTTGTTCGATCATTTCTAGTTCCATACACAATAGATAAATGTGTAATCCATAAGGTACCAGACTCTTTGCTTTTTCCACAGTTACTTTTTCTTTACCCACTGGGAATCGTTCTCCCAAATGGTCCCAATAAAGGTATTTTCGTAAGTCATTTCCCAACCTTCATCCCCCGCTTTGTCAAAACAACTCGCATATAACTAGCATCACCTGTTTTTAATGCTTGCAAACTGGAAATTACATTTGCGAACTAATTTACAAAATGAATCCGGAAATCAGGTGATTTCCGAGTTGTTTCGGAAATATCGAATGCCGGTTCATAAAAAATAATTGGGTTATGGGTCGGATAATCGGTTGTCACGAAATTGGATGAGTTGACAATTCTGCATTTTCTTCAAACAAGAGACACGGCACATCCGGAGAAATAGGTGTCGCAGTTCCCCGGACGAGTCTCCTTCCATTCTGCTCAACGAAATCCAGGCTGACTAAATTGAAACCTTTTGATGAAACGAACCACGTTACTACATGTAATTAACGAACAAAGTTAGGTTATGAATAGACATGTGCATGTTTTATTATATAGCTTTCTATTTTTCGTTGACATGTCTTTTGTTCCAGATTGCAGAATTTACACCGACAGCTGAACAATCGCAAGAGTGGAATATTTTAAAAACCGAGGCTTTGGCCGATCTTAACGTTGATTACTCCGCTATGGACAAAAGTACGCTGTCCACGTAAGTAAAGAAACGGCTGAGAGACTCTACTCAGTAATTCATAAAACAGGAAAACTTCATATTTTTTGTATAACTCAGATACTGACACCGTTAGAATTTAAAAATCAAACAAAGAATGATTTATCTTGCAAAAGAAAGAGGCCAGCGAGCCGTATCACTCGCCGGAATTCTGAATGTTTCTTTTTCAATAGCGTATATCTGTACAGTGTTTATTAAAACACATTGGGCTGTGATATTAACTATAACTTACACATAGCATTCCTAGCCAATGCAAAATGATCAACTGAATGATCACATCCACTAAGGGAGATAACTAAGCAATAAGCTGAGGGAACATAAATAATTTTGTGATGAAAAATCCTTGAACCAGAAACTCGTATGAATATAAAGTTTGTTCATATCATACTACTCTGGAGTAAGTAGGGGAGCTAATTCTTGTGATAAGCTGAAAGTGAATTATATCATTTTTATATAATTTATATTTCTGAAGATATTTACCAGTCTCCAAATCCACGATGAAATCCATGAACAGCGCGACATTGCAGAATGTCAAAGAGTTAATGTGCACTGACCACGTAATGTCCGGAGACAGATTTGATGAAGAACAGGTGTGTATATGAAACTTATCGAAAATGGTATACATGAATGAAGATGAAGTAAATATATACTGCCATCTCCAACGATTCATTTACCATCAATGCATTGGAAAAATCAAATTAAACATTGACATCTTCCATACGTTGAAAAAGATATTACATTGAAATACGCACGTACATGCAGGACGACAGAATGTTTACACAGAAATCAAAATTAAATATATAAAAATGCAAACTAGCACTTTATTTAAACTGCAAAGGCTCAGAAAAACTTTCAGACATTTTGAGTGTTACATGGAGCAATAAAAAAGTCTGTTCTGAAAGAAAGCCAGAACACATATACTCATCTCCCCAAGGTTATTATTTAAATAGTCAACAAAAATGGGAAAAGAAGCACATATTTTCATGTGATGTCAGAAATCATTATGTGCAAAAACAAATATGCTTTAGAGAGAGAGAGAGAGAGAGAGAGAGAGAGAGAGAGAGAGAGAGAGAGAGAGAGAATGTTTTCCGTTCAGAACTACAACAGAATCTCTTTCTTTATATAACAGTATCACATCTGTAGAATAGATAAGCATTTATTCTTAATGGACATACATAATGTGTTAAGTAGGGATGAGGATGGTTGGAATTCTACCTGGTTAAAACTATCTAGTTTTCTGATTTATTAAAATTTGTTTGATTCAAATATATAATTTTTTTGCTTTTGAAAAATTTTATCATCAAACATTTTGCTGTTTCTTCTTCGTTTTCTTCTTTTTTGTGTGTGTTTGGATATTCATATCTTGTAAACATTTACAAGTATATTTAACGACCATTAACATGAAAAAAAGTTTTATATCAAACACATTATCAAGCTTTCACATAAAGGAAAACTATGTTTTGGTTGGAAAGAGGAAAACTAGGGTATGGACTGGTTCATCTCTGTGAACTTTCAGAAAAGTGATGTCATGGATATATTGAGGGAAAAAGGAATACTCGACCAAACGGCAGACAGGGACTGTTTCCTGAAGTACGACCCCTCCGTGGTCGCCGACTCGCTAACAGATGATGTCTTGATAGAAAAGATAACCCAAGGCACCGTCAACGCCACCAAACTCACCTCAACGCAGGTATACAGAGCTAACATTCAACTCAACTCAGGTATAAAGAGCTAGCAAGCTCACCTCAACTCACCTATAAAGAGCTAGCAAGCTCACCTCAACTCACGTATAAAGAGCTAGCAAGCTCACCTCAACTCAGTTATACAGAGCTAACAAACTCACCTCAACTCAGATATACAAAGCTAGCAAACTCACCTCAACTCAGTTATACAGAGCTAACAAACTCACCTCAACTCAGATATACAAAGCTAGCAAACTCACCTCAACTCAGTTATACAGAGCTAACAAACTCACCTCAACTCAGGAATACAGAGCTAACAAACTCACTTCGACTCAGGCATCAGAAAAAATCGATTGAGACGTAAAACAACATGATTAAAATATACACTAAAATTGCTTTCTTTTCCCCATGAATTACTCTTAACTCATTTTCCAGAATTGCTAGATATCATAAAAACAAATGATATTATGATGTTGCAGAAACGAGAAAAAATGGTTAAGTTGACAAGAGATATCCATGATTGGTGCACTGAAGACTGCAACAAAAATTGACTTTTAGACAAAAAAAGTGTTTATAAACCAAATATTTTTTTTAAACTTTATTAAAGATATTTTTGGGCGTCTTCCATTTTGAAATCATCGAGTGCTGAAATGTTAGAGCCAGATATTGCTCTTGTCGTATCCAGAATACTGCTCTTTGAAGTATGAAATTGATTGAACGTGTTTCATTTCATTTCAGAGTTTCAAAGCTATGGAGCACATACGGTCGAACGTAAGTATTTCATACCATAGAATACGTAAGTATTTCATACCATAGAATACGTAAGTATTTTATACCATAGAATGCGTAGGGTCAAGAGGCTACCTCTATTCATTTATACTTCTTTTTTCTCAGAATTTTCCGAGTGTGTCCCCTCTACAACGATGTAATTTGGATATAAAAGTGTATCCCTCTAAATCATCACTGATATTGTAACACACGACAACATTTTCTCCGTTTTATAATTTTACAGCTGACAACGGACCAACAAGTAAAGGATAATGCTGTACTGATTGTCCGTAATGGTGCAGACGTCCTCTCGTCATTCAAAGGCCGGATGTCCGAGGACACAGTGACGACGATCCTGGAGACGTGCAAGAATCTGGAAGCGGAAGATAAAGTCCCGCCTTCTGTTAAATCGGCCGCCATTATTGCGGTAAGACATTATTTACTCAGTTATTCCAGAAAATTTAATTTCGATCGTTGATATTCATACATTTACATTTCTGATATTTTTGTCTTTGATATCTATACAAAGTGTAATGCCATTTTCTCATGAATGCACTGCAGCTTTTGTTAACAGTGTACGTATGAAATTTGATAAATATAGTACGTCTATTTCAACGGCTTGGAATCCGACAGAAATGAAACGAGAATGTAAATACAAAAAATAAATTCCATGTTTGAAAATACATAAGAGTATGAGCTGCAACACTTCACGCCGGCATACATTTCATGAAACGCGTTTACTGGAATAAGCCGGCGTGAAGCCTTGCAGTTCATATCCTTATTTATTTTCAAAAACAAAATTCATTTAATAAATGTCTCGGACATTTGTATCATAAAGCATTAACTTGCTGATTTTTTATAGAGTATAGACACTTCTAATCCCGCGAGATCCTTGAAAACCATAATGTCGAAATCGTCTAAAGAAATGCTGGCATACGTTCCCGTGAAGACCATTGAGGATTTGTCACCCACCCAGCTACAATCCTTCTGTGGGTCAGAGGAAATGACAGCGGATCTCCCAGAGAAAATGGTGAGTACTGCCTGAGTTAGAAGTCTCGGTGTTGAGTATTGTCTGAGTGAGATGTCTCGGTGTTGAGTACTGCCTGAGAGAGAAGTCTTGGTGATGAGTATTTTCTGACTGAGAAGTCTCGGTGATGAGTATTGTTTGAGTAGAGAAGTCTCGGTGGTGAGTATTGTCTGAGTGAGAAGTCTCGATGTTGAGTACTGTTTGAGTGAGAAGTCTCGGTGTTGAATATTGCCCAGGGCTCTACATAGACCTTTTTTGTACTTGTCCATTCGGACAAGGGACAAAGATATTTACTTGTCCAAACTTCAATTTTTCAAAGAAGATTCAATAATTTTGGCAATATTGTCAATAACTATATTACTTAAATATAGTCCATGTTATGCTTGCTTGATTGATTTTTGTTATCTTATTCAATTGATGAAAACAACAAACACATGAAACAAAATTTTATCTAGACTTCCTGTCTTGAATGAAAGACCGTGTTTGCTCGCTGATGATCTAGAGAATCCAAAGTTCTTAAGATCTATGCCTCTTTACAAAATTGAAAGTAGTACGTAATAAGTACGTAATAAGTGAATACCGATCCCGATCAAGTGTGACTCAGTTTACATAACGATTGATATTGGGATCGAAGTTCATTTTTCATGCCTTGCTTTCGACTTTGAACTAGCGATAAACTTTTCAACAATCGTTCTTTTTATTATTTCTTTACGTAAAAAAGCACTCGTTCAATCTGACAAGTGCCCAGTAATATTCAGTTGTCCGAATTTTTTTCCCACTGGTTCCGGACAAGTGTTAATGTCGAGTCTTGTTGTCTGAGTAGAGAAGTCTCGTCATTGAGTATTGTCTGAGTGAGAAGTCTCGGAGTGGAGTACTGTCTGAGTGAAAAGTCTCTGTGTGAGTACTGTCTGAGTGAGAGGTCTCTGTGTGAGTACTGTCTGAATGAGAAGTCACAGGAGGGGAGGATTGTAATAAAGATTAATATTGTCTGGATATTGTAAGAAAAGTAAAAAGGGAGTAGAAATGTGTATACGCAGTATTATAATATTCAGAAATCACCAATATAAATAAAGTGGGATTCTATTTCTATTTTATTTTTTTTAAAATATCGATTATTTTCTGTAGAGCAAGTTTTAATGGCATAAGGGGCCTTTATGACAGCGCGTCAATTTTCAAGATCACGAGATCATGGGAAATAGCGCGATCAGTTTATTTTTCTTACATTCACCATTACATATGTCTCTTGATAGAGTACTCATTTCAATTAAATGAAACATTTTATCCTGAAAATTGTTTACAGATTTTGTAAAGTTTGGAAAAATAGAGTATTACAAACATTATTGCTTTGCACTTTTTCCGTCTTCCGGTAGAGTAAGAGTTTGATGTCAAAATGTCAAGAAGGGGGGACACAATTGGACCCAACAACCGTGTCCAATATTCTACCAATGGTTGGCGCTGCCCCCAAGACGTTTTTTGACACTGTGCCGAATGATAGCAACTGCTCATCCGTCTTCTCCAAGATCGTTGAATCAAAGACAATAACAGCTGAAAAGGTAGGAAGCAATACAAGCATCGTATAACAGTGTAATCATTCGGGGCAAATTAGGAAAATAAACAGTGAAAAATATAAAGCTTTAAGGGGGAATAACACACCTGTGTAACCTGTCACGAGGTCACATGCTGTCTGACGTGTTTCTACCAATCGTTAGAACGTTCTGTACACACTGAATTTTACTACGGATTCACGCCATGTGCCGGATCAAGATAGTGGGCTCGTGGCTGGTGTAACCGGTCGACAGGGGGTGCTTACTCTTCCTAGGCACGTGATATGTTCTGGTATATCTAGGGGTCTGTGTTTGCCCTACTCTTAATTTTGTATTCTTCATAGGAGTTATGAAATTGATCATTGTTCGTTATCTTCACCTTTTTATTCATCAGAGAAATTTCAAATGGATGGAAAGTGGAGGATGTGTACATCGAAAAGCTTCAGATTTATCTCATCTAGTGAAATTGTAATTTTATTAAAAATTAAAACCCCTGCTAGAGTCAAACGCACACTCAACAGTCGACACGTTAACTGACTGAGCTACCTAGCTCTAGAGAAATGTATTGCCGATATCTATATTTTCATTCAAGTTTCAGAAAGAAAGTCAGCCATTATGACGAAGTAGTATTCCTCTTTAAAATATCTTTCATAATTATTGCTGAATGTTTATATATGTATAATAAGCATTACAGAGAGGCACATCGGGAGAATTACTCTTGACGACACATTCATATAATTGTAAAAACATTGTCACATTTTCCCCTCTTTATATGATTTATGAGATTCATCACTGTAGTGGTGGATCTAACGAGGAAGAGATAGGGTGGTACACTTCTAACAAATAGGCAATTTCTTGCCATTTTGGGGTCTTTATAACCCCTCTTTGGGCGGAAAGGTGCAAATTTGGGTCGTGCCACCATTTGAAATTTTCTGGATCCACCCGAAAGTGTTCGTTAACTGCACCTATTCATCAATTACACAATTTATAAATGTTAAATTAAACTTTTATCCGAATTTCAGTACGACTATGTCTGTAGCAAATTGCAAACCTGTCTTTCCTCTTCCGGTGTAGAAATATCGGATGCCTCCACACTTTCCGGAAATGCATTGGCTTGTTTCAGGTACGAATTTCTAGAAATGGGTAAATGTAATTACCCACCATTGTATCTAGATATAGGATTACTAGTATATTAAACATTGAATATAAACTTTCTTCTAAGCAAGCTCCGTTTGTCTACACAGTGCCATGGCTTTTTGTGTCTCTTGCGACTTGAAAACAGTATGAATTAAAGAGTCGTATTGTTATGTTTTTCTCTTTCAGCAAAGCAACGCTGAACAGTTTTCAAGGAAGTTGTGCAGATATCTCTGCAAAGATGTGTTCGGCTGACTTCTCCCTGCTGGATGGAAAGGACAGGAAAACTGACATCAAGGAATACGTCACTGAATGCGTATGTACCTTGGTCCCAGGGTTAAAAAGATTCTGAGAGTATTGCTAAAACAAGGCATGTCCCCAAAACACAAAAGAAATGTACTCAAGATCCATGACTTTTGTAATAGTGAGATGACCAGAAAGAACGTGGATTTTGATAGGAAAGTGTTCACGTTAAAGATCTATGGCAGGTGTTAGATCGAACTGTGACGGGCTCGATTGCCGGTGCCAAGATACCTCAGTTGATAGAGCATCTGAATAGAGATTCAAATGTCCGGGCTTGCATTATGAATAGAATTTTACATATCCCCTCTCGCTATTACAATCTACATACTCAAAGTGTAAAAGTGAAGAAAATGAAACAGTCTGAACATTCTAAGGGGCGGAGAGATAGAGAGAGGACACGTATAGCGTCCTTTATTGTTTCTTCCGCTTGATAAATAAGAGGCTTACAACCTATCTATTCTTTACACAGCTTCAAGTGACGAGTGCTACCATCACAGAATCACAAATAAGCAGCATGGGAGACTGTGTGCAATTGTTGGGAGAGACAGAAATTTCTAAAATGGACCAATCAGCCACAGAGACCATAATTAGCAGTCTCTCTGATAGTGAAGAGGACTTCACTTGCTGGGACACCATGAAAAAATATGTCGAAAGATTTCGAGTATTGTGAGTCTTGCATATAATACCAATGACAGTAGGACTGAAAACTAAAAACATTAGTAGGGGCCTCCGTGGCAGAGTGGTTAGAGCATCGGTCTCAAAATCACAAAGCCTCTCACCTCTGTCGGCGTGTGTTCGAATCTCGGCCTCGGCGTTATGTGAGCAAGTTTGCCAGTTTACTTGCGGAAGGTCGGTGGTCTCTTCCCAGGTACATTGTATCTGGGTTCTCTCCTCCACCAACAAAAACTGGACGCCACCAGATAACTGAAAAATTGTTAAGTGTGGCGGAAAGTAATAAATAATCAATCAATCAATCAATCATTAGAAACATTAGTAAAACGTTATTCAACTATAGTATGATTTCCTGAATGGTTTTCCCTTTCATTGGTTGAAATATCTATTACAGAAAAGGAAGCAGCACTTTGAAAAGTACAGATATTATCACCAAACTCAAAGGCTGGACTGTTTGTTTGGAAAGCACCGATTTCTCCGGTGTGGTGAGTACTAGTCACATTAAACTTGACAATAAACTAACTTCCTAAAGTGGATTTCCTAAATCAATATAAATTATATTCAGACCGGGCTTTGTGACACTATATCTACCATCGGCAAAAGCCTAAAGAGGAGAAAGGTCATAAAGAAAGCTCTTAAGAAAGCTGGACTGTTTAAGGAATGTAAAGAAGAACTTGATACAATCAAGACGGAAATGAAGAAGTACATCAGCGCCGCCATTCAAGACTGTAGCTCTGCCAGACGAAGGAAAAGAAACACAGGTACAGCTTGAGAATCTGAAGACATGAATGTAAAGAATACTTAATCCTCTCTCTCTCTCTCTCTCTCTCTCTCTCTCTCTCTCTCTCTCTCAACAAACATTCATTAATTCACATTCAATGTTACTCAATTTTGTAGCCTCGCTCACGTGCACCCAGCTAACTGCACTGGGATCTTCCATGCTTAGTTCTCTGACGACGTCACAGCTATCCGGAATCCAGGACTCGGAATTCACCCAGTGCGCCAGCTTGCTGGGAACCCCCTCCGACTACAGCACAGAACAGAAACAAACTCTGTCTGAGGCCGCCAAAAGAAGCGGAGTAAGCTGACTCACCAACAGACAATACTGCTGCCATTTTTGTAGACACTACTTAATACCCCTGCATGATTTGAATTATCTTTAAGATACCCAAGTTTGATATACTGATTTATTTCCTTTCTTTTAATTTGCTTTTATGATTTATTAATTTACAAAGCTCTATTTGCAAACATTTTACAACTATTTTCATTGTCCAATACTGCTAATCCAAAGTATAAATCAATGAAATTCATCATGTCTAGACTTGTAGATCATCTAGCAATTAGAGTTGTTTTGTTAATTTCTAGGTGTATGGAAGTCCAAGTACGTGGACCACCTCCACCATACAAAGTCTGGGCTCTATCATCCAGGGTTTGACATCATCAGAGCTCAATACGATGCAGTTCACTTACGACGATATCGCACGTCTGGGCGCCTTCGACGAGTGGGACGACGCTCAGGTTTGTCATCCGTTATACACGTCATCAAAACACGCCATCACAGTTAAATTTATCCAAAAGAATGGAAGTGTTTTGTGGATACATGAATATTGAAATCAAATTAATTGATTTTTGCAGAAAACCACAATATTTAGCAAATGGAGTAAATCAAGTGCTATTTCTACCATTACATCATCAGAGCTCCGATCACTTGGTCACATGACCTGCGCTATGTCAACGAGTCAGATCCAGCAGATTACAACCTCAATCTACGAGTATGTATTTTTACTCAGAGCATTTGTAGATTCATTATCAATTGATATTTCATAGATTTCTGGTATTTTTCTATCAAAACACAATCTATTATTTCACGACAATGAACATCTGAGGGGCCTCCGTGGCCGAGTGGATAAAGCATTGCGCTCAAAATCCCAAGGTCTCTCACCTCTAATCGGCGCGGGTTCGAAATCTCGCTCGCGCCGATATATGTGAGAAAGTTTGCTAGTTTACTTTAGGAAGGTCGGTGATCTCTTCCCGGATACATTGTATCTGGGTTCTCTCCTACACCTACAAAAACTGGACGCCATCAGATAACTGAAAAATTGTTGAGTGTGGCGGAATACAAACAAACAAGTAATCAATCAACCATAAACGAACATCTGTTATTTTTACCACGACTACAACCTACTACACTCTGTCGGCTGTTTCTCCGCTCTACAGAGTATTGTTTAGTAAACTCTGCTGCTGTTGTGTGACATTCAAGCAAGACATTTTGAGAAACTGTAATAGCAAGAAAAACGTTCTTAATTCAGCACATTTTAAGTATATTGTATAGTGTATTTATTGATTTTGACTGTCTGATACACAAATCACCAAACAGTTTCCAATGAGCTCGTCACCCTCGTACAATGAAAAGGTGAAGATAACGAATATTTATATGTATAATAAATTTCATGGAGTCTTGTGTATTGAATGTTTAATAAAATTGCAATAAATTACAGTACTGAACCTGACAATATACCAAATATTACAGGGAGTTTATGTACTAAATCTTTGACAGTTTCTCACGCATTGCAAGGAGGCTTGTATATTGACCCCTTGTTAATATACATTAAGTTGCAGGGAATCTTAATATGTAATAAATTTCAGGGAGCCTTGTGTACAAAACCCTTGATAATATGCCTTAACTTGTGGACTGAACCCTTGATAACATAAAATAAATCACGGAATCTTGTGTACTCAACCCTTTATAATATACAATAAATCACAGGGAATCTGCGGACAAGATAGGCGAGGTGACGAGTTGCAGCGACACACAGATGGTTGAATTTGCGACCCTCGCGAAGACCGTGTACGGTTCTAATGTATACAACTGGACTAGCATTCAAATCACCAGCGTCGGAGCCCATATTGGTAAGAGGATATACACACTGGTAAAATAATATTCACCTGGGTAAGACAATCTCCATCTTATTAAGAGTGGGTCCATATTGAAAAATAGCCCACCATATTGGCAAAATAAGCTATCCACATGGAGAGACAATCATCCCATCGCTAAGATAAGCTCTTCATATCGACGGAGTTTTTTGTATTATCAATTATCATTTTCATTCATATGTCGATTCGATATATCCCAGTGAGCTTGAAATAAAAGATACCACAGAGTCTTCCACTTCTACTTCGTACTTAGATATTTTACTGAAAATAGATGCCGGCGGCAAACTAACAACTCAACTTTATGACAAACAGGATGATTTGTCCATCCTCAGCTTCCCTTATTTATGTGGCAATATTCCATCCTCGCCTGCATATGGTGTTTATATTTCACAACTGATTCGATACGCAAGAGCTTGTTCCGCTAATGATCAGTTTTTAAATCGAGCGGGCTACTTACAAAGACGTTGATGTTACAGTGGTTTGTACATTTTCGTCTGAAGTCATTTAGCAAATTGTATGGTCGTTATAACGACCTAGTTTGCCTGTACAACTTACCGTTAAGTCAAATGTTGTCTGATGTGTTTCATATCAATTGGTAGCCCGTTCTTGGCACACTGATTCTGACTACGGATTGATCCGTTTACCTGATCGGAATATAGGGCTCACGGCGGGTGTGACCGGTCGACAGGGGATGCATACTTCTCCTAGGCACCTGATCCCACCTCTGGTATGACCAGGGGTTCGTGTTTGCCCATCTCTCTGATATGTATTTTCTATAGGAATTACGAGGTTGAGTACTGTTAGTTATCTTAGCCTTTTCATTCGTAATATAATGTCCATGTTCTTAGAATAACTATAGTTATTTCTGCTGTATAATGGATGAACTTTAACTAAAACGGGCATTAAAAACCAATCAATCAATCAACAATAGTTTATTTTCATAGGATTTACTACTTGTAGTTTATGCCCACGAAGAACAAGAACAGTCATGTTTGGACGACACCTCCATTTATGATAGATGTAAGGCCAATATTAGGCCAGTGTAAAGGTTCTGCAGTGTGAAGTCTTTTCGTAGCATCGCCAATCGTGATCTTTACGGTCACCATTAAAACAATTCATAATAATAAAGAATACACCGGACATTGAAATTCTTGGAGTCGGTATTGATTTATAGACTATGTGAATCTTACAGGATGTTAATTATTATTTTTTTTTCTTTTTCAGGAGGCTTAAGTAAGACTGAAATTGTTACATTAACGGAGGCCCAAATAGACGAGATTCTGGCATCTCATGTCACCATCATCCCGACCTCGGTATTCTCCGTAAGTAGGTCAAAACAACAGGCACAGCTTCTCCATTAGTGACGGATGTTCTGCTATAACATATGATAACGGAAATTACCACTCCTATGGGAGAGTACGACCAATTACACACTGCTATGTATATTTTATCATTTTAAAATTTTCATTTATTTATTTGTGAAGGGTTTTAGTGCCACTCAGCTGGGGTCCTTTAGTGCCGCCCAAGCACAAGCTTCAACCACCACTCAAAGATCCGCCCTCGATTCTTCACAACTGTCGGCGTTAGAGACTGCTGCTGGAACCTCATTCACTACTCCAAGTGGAGGTAAGATTTAAGTTATCTACTTCCGTTGTTAGTGGATAGTTAATATTCTGAATAAAAAAACCAATAACTGTTATATTGTGTTTTACTTTTTCAGCGGACCGTGGCGTTCAGATCACTTGGTTGGCCACCATGCTCTCTGTGTTGTTGGCGATTATCCTCTAAAGGGGAATAACTCCATTGAATACCAGTGACTGATATCTGTGATATTTCTTGTTGTTTTCATATCATCGTTTTAATTGTTACTTAATATTCCAAATTTTACTAACGTTACATTGTTAGTGTTGTAAGTATCTACGAAATGTTTTCTGTTATTTTCTTTATGACGAAGCAAGTGTCGGTATGATGTCACGTGACGTAACTGCGGGCGGTTGGCATTGAAATGAATACTGGTTACTAAAGCTCGTTTGTTGGAAGATAAAACAAAATCCAAGAAATATCCATCAAAAAGAATCTCACATTTGCGATAATGATATTAGAGTTGTTTGTAGTGTTTCATTATTGATCTTTTTTCGGATTTTTTCTCATCTTTTTTAATATATATTTTTGATAACTTCCATTTATTACAAATCAAGGTGAAACCTTGCTCTATGATTTTTATAGCCAGTCGTTTATCTTTCATTTGAAGACTTTTAATAATTTTTGTACGCTTTCAGGTTGTCCCAGTTGAATTGAATAAAATGTCTATATATTATATTGCAATTTGTACAAAGTATGCAAAACCTGTAAATTTGAAAACGATCTGCAAACTTTTTGATAAAATTACTTATCTTCTTTTATCTTATTTTCTTTTTATCAGTATATATTTTCATTAGTTGATTCCTAGATGTCACTTGGAGTGTAAGGGTGGAACCCCTAAGGAGTATTTAAATAAGTGTCTACACAAGTGTTTGCTGTCGTTCTAAGTCACCTGATGTAAAATTGCATTTAAAAGTCCGAGCGCAGTTGAAAGCAAATTTATGTATTCAATTTGTTTAAAATTGTTAGTATCGATATGATTTTTATCGATATGTATTTTACCAAACATTCGATTAAAAGGTGTAAAGTACGAAGTAGTGTCTTTTTAAGGCAGACGCAAGAGAAAATATTGGACCATATCTTAAAAACCATGAATCATATCATCCATGTAAACATTTGATAATTACAGATAAAAATTGGCTGTGGTAAAATTAAGAAATTTTATCTCAAAATTAAGGATTATCTCCCTCATGCAAAGCTCTATTTGGTATTGTTGGTTCTTCAGTACATCCAAGTTTGTTCTTATTTCGGATTTCCAACATTTTTGACTCGAGTATCGCTGATGAAACATTATTTGTCGAAATGCGCATCTGGTGCATCATACGTTGTACCGTTTGTGTTTTATATATATTGATAGAGTGTTAATTTAGCTTAAAGGTAGAAATAATTAGACAATGTAGATTACTCCATTAATAAATAGATGAAAACCTGTCAAGTCTACATAAGAAATCAACTTTTTGAAGCAAGAAAAAGTATCTCTTGGCGTCCATGTTCCTAGTGATGTTTTACCTCGTGATGATGCAAGATTTGTAATACTCAATAAAATGAATGACAAGGCTAAGATAACTAACAGTATTCAATCTTTTAATTACTATAGAAAATACAAATCAGAGAGATGGGCAAACACGGACCCCTGTTCATGAAGTATCTTGAAAAATGATAGATTTCAATAGTAATTTTACTTTTTGGAGTGTCAGTCAGGTTAGTTTGTTTCTAGCACTTTTGAACATATAGGCGTCGCGCACGGTATTGGGGCCGATATTGTAACATAAAGAAAGCTTCCAAATAACGTTATTCCTTAATATAACGCTAATAATTCGACGTCAAATACGTCTAAGTTTTAAAATAATGAATACTGAATGCGAATTCAATAAGATGTTTTAGTACAAATCTATACCTTTTTTTTCATGTTGTTTGCATTGGCAAATTTCTTCTATTTGAAAGACATGCCAGGAATATTAGTTAATTGCTCTAGAAATGAAGTAATATAGATTGGAAGTTCAGTAAAAAAAAAAGTGGATACATAAAGGTGATACATAATTTGTATGGAATGAAATCAAATCTAAGTTTGTCACTAATCTAGGCCAAATGGTGAATCGAATTGACAAAGCAGTTGCATCTATTAGGAATACAATAAATATGAAAAAGATGAAATCTCACTCGAATTGAGCGCATCTCTAGCAATCTCAAAATTTGTACACTTATCTCCTTACCAAAAACACATAACGGCCAATCAAACACGGACTTCTGGACATACAAGAGGTGGTATCAGGTACCTAGGAGGGGTAAGCATCCACTGTCGACTGGTCACACCCGCCGTGAGCTCTCTATCTTGATCAGGTATACAGAGTAATCAGCAATCAGAATCAGTGCATTAAGAACGGCCTAACAATTGGTATGAAACACGCCAGACAGCATTTGACCTCATGGAAGGTTTTTCTGGGGAAACTATATCGTTATAACGACGAATTAGAATTTGCGAATTGCTGACTTTAGATTGTTTTTGTCAGTAGCTTGTCTTTATTTAAACCCTCATCGTTTACAGAACAAGCAAATATGCTATATATAATACCCATCGTGGTGATCCAGTGGTTTAAACGTTCAATTCGAACTCGTTACTGGTCCGATTCCCAACTCGTATCTTGGCTGTGTCAAACTTAAGACAGTAGCTTTTCCCTCGCAAAACCTGTCGCCATTTAAAAGTGAGAGTTGTACAACTTTCTAATGAGAACTTAAAAACAGAAGTCCCGTGTCAAGGCAGGTGTTTGTACAATCTCACTGAATGCAGCATTCCACCTACAGCAAGTAGTATTTAGATATGATTGAAAAATTATCGAAGGGTTTAAAAAGCAAAATATAAGTAGACATTTTTGTGACACATACACCAGGGTAGCTGCACCATTAAAGCGCACCACAATCAATATTATACAGTTTGTGTATCACCAAAGAAATTTGAACTTATATTCTGATATTGGTCCTGGAATTGCACAGAGATTTAATGTTATTCAGCACGTTCTCTTGTATTAGATACAAGGCCTGCGTTATTGTCCTGTGATATTGTTCCATATTCGTGAACAGGGTATGATGCTAATGCAACCGTGCTTTCTGATGATGTCATATCAGTTGTTTCCGCCCAACTCTGTTTTTCACCGGAAGCAAATATTCCATAATAAATCGCTCCCAACAAATGAATTATTCCCGCTATTAAGAATATTCTCTGCCAAGATTCAATATTCTGAAAACAAAAGTTGTAACACGAACTATAAATAGCCGAGAGAACTCCGACATTAAAACACATTATCAATTAAAGCAGGTTTAATCAATTAATCTGATTTAATCAAATTGAAATTAATACGATAATTCAATTTAAATGCATTATGAAAAGGATACCATAGGTTGTTTTAAGGGGCTTCATAGTTACGTAATGAACGCTGTGTTGGAGATAAATCTCCATACCCTTTGTCTTAAATAGCCTGCCAGGGTGGTACTAAATACAGAACCAATACAGCTGATCCGGATAAATCCTGTCACTATGTGAGCATACTGTGGGGCCAGATCTAGGACATTGACCTGGTAACCTATATATGAGAACAATGTAATATATAGAGATGACAACTTCACCTCATTTTACACTTCAGCTGATTGCAACGATCAGCTTTACCATACTGAAATTGCTGCAAAATGATATGACAAATATTTCTGTAGACTTACCAGATATTGCCATTCCACTCACCCCAATCCCAATCATTAGAACGACAACTGCCAGTCTAAAATCTCTAATGAAAACCAAACTAAGCACGCACAAGGACTCGATCCCAAAACCTTAAAAGCAATCGCCATTGTTAAATGACAATAAATGTTAAAAATTTGAAAACTAACGAGAAAAAAGAAAGAAGATATACTACCAGAACATTGAGCAATCTTTCTGCCTATGGTGGGGCTAACTGTTCCAGTGGTGATGATTTTATCTATGAAAATGCCCCCCGCTACGACTACAATGTCCATCAAAACGTCCGGTAGTGCGACTAGAAATCCTATCTACAGAATCCAATGATACGAGATGAAGTCTCCATTCCCAATATAAAAACATTTAAAGATATGAAGAAATTTATGCCTCCAAAATCAATTATTAAAATTCTAAAGAATTACATACACTGGCGACATTCATTCCATATGCGTCAGCAAAATACTGCGGAAGCTGAGACACCTGCATGGCGAAAATCCAATTCCTGCAAAAGTTCCCCACAAATATTGCAGAAACCGGTAGTGACGTCAGTATCTGTCGATATGGTATATTCCTTACCTACAGGAGCGACAAAGTGTACAAACAACATAACTAATAAACGGATTGATTACCTAACCAACATTTCTGCATATTTCTCTTCTTTGGAAAATTCGTACACATGCATAATAGTTAATTAAAAACTGTTTACAATGTATCCTTCCCTCAAGCATTCTGTCCTTCAAGAACAGTTTTGTTTTTAAATTATGAGACCGGAAACTGTATTAGGTTGTAGCTTAATTATGAGACCGGAAACTGTATTTAGTTTGTAGCTTAATTATGAGACCGGAAACTGTATTAGTTTGTAGCTTAATTATGAGACCGGAAACTGTATTTAGTTTGTAGCTTAATTATGAGACCGGAAACTGTATTAGTTTGTAGCTTAATTATGAGACCGGAAACTGTATTAGTTTGTAGCTTAATTATGAGACCGGAACTGTATTAGTTTCCTGTTTGCTGTGATGATTGCTCTCTCAAGTTTTGAGAACTGATGTACATGAAACATGGCTTTATATAATTTTGCACGCAAAATTTCCATATCCCAATCCCTAATTGAAAACAACATGTAGTTTGGTATCTTGAAAACAAATACAAGTTCTGTATTGTGAAAGTTATTTAATTTCCCTTAAAAACATGAACATATTAAAAATATGATGTGTAATTTCAAAGAAAAATGAATAGAGGAAGATAACGAACAGTGATTAATCTCATGACTCCTGTGAAGAATGCAAAATTAAGAGTAGGGTAAACATGAACCCCTGAATATACTAGAGGTGGGATCAGGTGCCTTGGAGGAGTAAGCATCCCCTGCCTGGTCACATCTGCCGTGAGCCTTATATTTTGATGAGGCAAATGGAGCAATCCACAGTCAACATTGGTGTGCAAGAACGGCCTCAATTGGTATTAGATATACAATTGGTATCAGATATATTGACAGCAATTTGACTCAATGACAGGGTGTATTGGCAAATTAGATCGTTATAACGACCACAGAATTTGTGAAATGCTGATTTTAAACGAGACTGTTGAAACCCCTGTAACATCAACTTATTTGTCTGTAGTCTGTCACGATTTAAAACGATCATACGCAGAACAAGCTCTTGGTTATAAGTTGAGAGACATAAACACTATATGCAGATGAAAATGAAATATTGCTACATAAAGATGGGTAGTTGACAATGGAGAAGCTGAAGCCATTCTGTTTGTCACAAAGTTGTGTTGTTAGTTTGACGTTAACATCTCTGTTTAATAAAATACCTAAGTACGATGCATGAAGCACACGTGGAAGACTTTGTAGTGTCTTTTATTTCGAGTTCACATGAATTTTTAAACAACATATACATAATGGGCAAATAATGTATATTTAAGAAATAATTTCAGTTTTGAAAATGTGACGCTTCACGCCTGCATACATCATAGCATTTCATGAATAATATGCTTTAGTGAAGCATTGCAATTCATACCCTCATGCTACCAGGTATTCAAAAAATGTAATGTATTTCTTATATTTCCATTCTACTAAAATTCCTGTTGGAATTGCCAGCTATTAAACTGGACGCAATGTACCAAGATTCGTGTGCACACTATTCACAATTACACGCCATTCGTAAGGAAATGGCTATCATTACAATTGGTAAAGATATCGATGGCAAAAACAACGGAAATGTAAATATTTTACCGTATCTTTAGAACCTTTACCCTTTCCATCTCTATCAAAAAGGATCTTTTCCTTTTCAGACAAATTTGGGTTGGAATACGGGTTATCATAAATCAAATATATCCAAAGAAGGGAAAACACAATCACTAGGCTTCCTGAATGTGAAAGAAAAGAAGCATCAGAAGGTATACAAACATTATACAGTTGACAGCATAAAAAATTACACTCATCATTCTATTAACAGCATAAAAAGTTACACTCACATACCATACAATTAACAGCATCAAAAGTTACTTTTACATATTATACAACATCAAACAATGTCACGCTCATAATATACAGCTGACATTACCAAATGTCACACTCATAATATACAGCTGACATTACCAAATGTCACACTCATAATCTACAACTGACATTACCAAATGTCACACTCATAATCTACAACTGACATTATCAAATGTCACACTCATAATATACAACTGACATTACCAAATGTCACACTCATAATATACAACTGACATTACCAAATGTCACACTCATAATATACAACTGACATTACCAAATGTCACACTCATAATATACAGTTGACATTATCAAATGTCACATTCATAATATAATGACAACATTAAAACATTACACTCTCAAAGTACTAAAAGTTACTCTCACGTAATTCATTTAAAAGTATGAAAAGTTACTCTCATATAATTCATCTAAAAGTACTAAACGTTATTCTTATGTGATTTATCTAAAGGTATTAAAATTCAATCGCATATAATCCATTTCAAAGTATTGAAAGTTACACTGACATAATTCTCTAAAGATGCTAAAACTTACACTTACATATAATTCACCTAAATGTACTTTACGTTACACTCGCAAACAATTCATTTAGATGTATTTTGGTCCCACCCTGATACCAAAACCACTTCCCTGATAATCATGAAATGAACAATTTTGGTAAAGGGCTAGCTGCTCCTTCTGAATATTCATATTCCAAAAAGATGTTATTTTTATGTTTTACACATAAACACATATGCCAAGTTTGGCCCTGCCTTAAAGTCAGAAAGTCTACCCCGGGAATTATGAAATTTTAAATTTTGGCAAATGCTTTTCTGGTCTATAAGACTATGTATCTAATTTTCCACAGATGTAGAATTGTTGGGAAGACGATTTTTAAAAATTGGTGAATTTTCTGCATTTTTTGCCCCGTCCCTAAAGCCACGGGAAGTAGGAATCTTGAAATTTTACAATTTAAGCCCCCCCCCCCCCCTTGTTCCAAAAATGCTTCATAAATTTGCAAAAAATGTTAATGGTAGATACCAAAAAATTTAAATACGAGGGTTGTTCGATATTGCACGATATTTCAAAAGCATTCAACTCTAAATGGACATTACATCCGTTCAAAGTATTCTTCGCGGTTTGAAATACATACATGGCAAGACCTTCTTCAACTTCAAAATATGCTTCACAAGCTCAAATGTATGTGATAGAACATTATCATGAATTATACGAACATGCCTAAATACTGACACAGGGCGTCGTTTATAATGATATTTCTTGAGCGTTTTGGTATATCTTGGTAATACCGACCTGTAACACATTTTACCCTTCGGCACCGGAATGTGTACGGCTATACCACCATATGTGAAGAATATGCCATGAAGGACCTTCTTTGCGCTTATGGTCCTTTTGGTAACCGCAGGCCTTCTACCGTGTTTAGTTAGCCATATTTTGTTTCCAATTTTTCGTTCTGGTTCGAAATAGTGAAACCATGTTTCGTCACCAAAAACAATGTTTGCAAATTGTCTTTGATTAAATTTGGGAAACATTTTGAGCAATTTCTTAGCGGTTTGTACTCATACCCGTTTTTGGTCATCTGTCAATATATGCGGTGTCCATCTGGTAGAAATCTTTCTTACTTTCAAAATACGCTTCAAAATGAAATGCACCCGCGATAGCGATATGTCAACAACTTTGGCAATACTTCATATGGTGTACTTGTCATCACTTTCAATTATTTCCCTGACTTTTGAGACATTTGTCCTGCCTGTTACAGTCACAGGTCGGCTAGGTTTTGAAGCATCTTTGACGGACTCTGTGCCAGTCAGAAATTTCTTTCTCCACCTACGAACTGTCTCATAAAATACCTTATCAGAGCCATAAACTTTCCCTAATTCATTAAAAATCTGCATTACCGAATGACCGAGTTTTGTGCGAACTTTTATATAAGCTCTAATTTCTTCAATATTCTCAACCCGTTTCCCAACCATTTTTACAATAGTGGTCAACGACTGGCTCTACTGAAATGACTGCAAGTTTAAATTTATGTGGAGCTGAAGGCTCGTGTTTATGCCAATGAAAAGGTATTGAATAGAGCTATTCAAGAATATCATCGTCCACGAAATCCTGCAAAGCGTTATCACGCTGTGGTACAATACACATTGCATATCGAACAGCCCTCGTATGTTCAATTGTAAACGCACATTCAACAACGCACGAGGATGGACGCAAATCCATTAGTGATTACTTCAGTGAACCAGGTGACCTAGATATGAAACATTTAAAAGTATCCAATGCTACACTTCCATAATGAATGTCGATACATGGTGTGCAAAAGTTGCATAGCTTACCAAAGATAAAGAAGCTGGAGTTCCAACTGACGTAACACGTTGCTAGACCAGTTGTGAAGAATGCCACGGCGGGACTTAGATACACCCCTGAAAAGACGTTTTCACCTCGTCTCTCTTAATAATCTACATCATAAAACACCAACACACAACAATCACCTCGGAATAAGCTGAACAACCAAAATATTTTCTTATAATGGATGGTACATATTTACATGTATACGTGCATCTATCTATTCATTTATCTATCTATATATCCGATATCTATTTATCTACCAAACGTTTTACCTTTATATTCATCTACCTATTTATCTAACTATCTACCTATCTATTTATTCATATATCTATCTATCTAGTTTTCTCTCTCTCTACCTAACTGTCAATCTATTTATCTAATCTATCTATTGATTTATCTATCTATTTATCTATATATCTATCCTTACTAAAGTACGTTATCCATCTATTTAATTATCTATATATTTATACATTTATCCTTACCAGAATATGTTAATGTGACCATCCTTGATTTTTCTGTACTTATTGACCACGCCGACAGAACACCATTCATAGCAGGTATCGACATACCCTACAAAATAAATACAAGCTTTATTGTTATGTTCGTAGCAGTTATTATCTATCATTTCATTGTTCTGTTGATTACGTTTTAGTATGATGTCTACCAGGCACATCTACAAGGCACATAATAGTAATTTTGACTGGGTGCCTCTACCGATAAGAAGAAAGTTTATTTTCATGTTCAGTAGTAGTCCGCCTGATGTCTACAAGTTTTGATGTTAGTTGAATACTGAAAGGGCGAAGACAACGAACAGTGACCAACCTCATAGCCCCATACGGAATTCAAAATTAAGAGTTGAGCAAATACGGACCCCTGGATATACCAGAGGTGGGATCAGGTGCTTAAGAGGAGTAAGCATCCTCTGTCGACCAGTCACACCCGGGCGTTGCCCTCTGGGAATATGGTTTTTCTTGGGTGAAATATTTTTATCTCCATACACTATCATGCAATAAATGTACATTGTCATGTTCAATAGTACTTGGTGCGAGGAATACAAGTTTTAATGTCATGTTCAGTAGTAATTGGTATGAGTTGAATACTAGTTGGTATGAGGTCTAAAAGCTTTTTTGTCCTGTTCATTATTAGTCAGTATAAGGTCTACAAGCTTTAATGAACATAGATATCAACGGCAAACTAACAACACAACTTTCTGACAAACGACCTGTTCCATACCATTTTTAGGCAATTATGATTTTGACTACGGATTTCTACATTTACCCGATCAAGATATAGGGATCACAATAGGTGAGACCGGTCTACAGGCGATGGTTACTTCTCCTGATTCACCTCTGGTATATCCAGGGATCCGTGTTTGCCCTTTTCTTTATTGTATATTCTTTTTAGGATTTATCAGATTGATTGTTTTTGTTATCTTAGTTGTTCATCTTAACTTTCTAACAAACGGAATGATGTCAACTTCACCATCGCCAGCTTCACATATTTATGTAACAATATACCAGAATCACCAGAATATGGCACTTCGTATCTCAACTGATTCAATACTCAAAAGCATTTTCCGAGTGTGGTTATTTTCTTTTAAATCGAGACAGGCTAATGACAAACAAGTTCATGTTACAGGGGAGTTCAACGGTCTCGTTAAAGGTCAACATTTTGCAAATCCAATGGTCATTATAATGATATAATTGCAAATACAAGTTATTACTGGGTTGAATGCTGTCTGACGTGTTTCATGCCATTGTTATGCCGTTCTTCGTGTGCTAATTTTGATTACGTTTACCTGATTAAAATATAGGAGTCAAGGCGGGTATGACCGGTCAACACGGGATGGTTACTCCTCCTTGGCATCTGGCCCTACCTTTGGTATGTCTAAGAAGACGCGTTTACCGGTCTATTAATTTCTTATCTATGATAGGATTTATGTGATTGATCACTATTCGTTATCTTCACTTGTTCGTTTTCATGTTCAATAGTAGTTGCTATGATGTCATGTTCAGTACTAATTTGTATGAAGTCTACAAGTTTTATTGCTATGATGAATAGTAGTTGATATGAGGTCTACAAGTTAACTTGTCCTATTAAATACTCGTTGGTATGAGGTCTGTCACCTGTATTGTCATGTTCAGTGGACCATGAATTATAAAAATAGACTGACCTGATAAATCGTGTTACATTAGTAGACTGTGAATTGTACAACAAAAGTAAATAGAATGAGCCGATGAATCTTGTTATATCAGTAGGCTGGTGACCTAATTTCAACCCTTATTATATTTTTTTTCAATTTTAATGGTTATCACCACCATATTGTCCAAATACAAGTACTTTAAAATGACTGTCTGATCAGGAGACGGCACCCCATTTACTTCGTTATTTAACCAGTACATGTAGTTATTGCCAGGAGATGGTAATGGAAAAGACTTGCCAATTACAACCTTTCCATCACGAGCTTCCTTATAAAAAATCTTGGGCCTGTAATAGATGTTTCCGTTGGGCTAATATCGATCCTTTTTCCTAATTCATAGTTGTAATGATGTGAAAATATTATCCAAATCAAAGATCCTTTGAAACTTCTGATGCTGAGCCATAAGGAGTGTTTAAAAGCACTGCACCTGAAAGGGTACCATGTATTTTAAAGAAATGGAATTTTCTTAAGCGGCGGAGGAACATCTATCGATCACGTGTTCTCACACCATCACCGGTGTGACATTTGAGACAGCCATGTGAGATTGATCTGTCTTGCACTGCTGTGACGTCACTGATTGTGACGTCATTCATTTTCTATGATTTACGTTACATGTAGAAGTAAGACGCATTAAAATTTCAATTTGATATAGTTTCTGGACGACAATTCTGGATTTTTTTCGTTTACAGTGTAACGACGAAAGTGACCCCGTGGAATATTGACAGGGGGGTCATTTTTCTACGCTTATTCTTGCTCTTTAGTATAGTACATAATTATAGCCTTGTTATTTGCTTTCCTTTACTGGGGATAAATCATCTTGTATTATTGATGTACGGTATAGTATAACCCTTTAATTTTGTTATTTAAACTTCAAAGCCTTCAGAAATGAACACTTCATATCATAAGGCTGCGTGATTTTACCCCTATGTATTTGCGTAACAAGAATATTCCTACCCAAACCAGTTTTTTGTATCAAAAAAAATGACACAGGGTCATTATTCTACGTGATAATTTTTCTACGGAGAATATTGACCGGGGATCAAATTTTACGGGCGTCACTTTTCGTCGTTAAACCGGACATACTGTTCAGATAAGGATTTTGATGATCTTAAAATTCTAAATCCTCCTGAATTAAACTAAATAGATAGAAAAAAAAAATGTGAGAAAATAATCCTTCGCTATTTAATTGTGTGGGAGAGGAAAATTCCCCTGGGAGACAAGACTTGCTGCCAGTTTTGTCCCTTCGGATGAATTTTCCAATCCCATACTCAAGTTGCATCAGTAGCATTCATTTAAATTCAAACCGAATAGAACTTGAAAACAAAAGTTATACAAACCTCAAAAAGACCCTGAATTAAGCGAATGGCAAATACTACTGCGGGTCCATAAGTTATCACAAACGATAAAATAATCACCATTATACCGCTGAGGAGGATGGACACGCCAAACACCCTAAAAATAAACACTCGAACACTGTCGCAATTATGTTAAGGTAGAGGTTTGCTCTTTGACTTAAAGCGATTATGTACAGTGTATAATTTTCCCCTTAAAAACATTATACAACCAGCTAACCCTTTTTAAAAAAAAAAAAAAAAAAAAAAAAAAAAAAAGTGGTCTGGATTATAATAGGTCCTCAGCTTGTCGCAAAAGCGACTAAATCTGATGAAACCGGAAAAACCGAGATTCCGTGTCACAGGTGTGGTACGATAAAGATCCCTCCCTACTCTAAGGCCGTGAGCGCCGAGCATAGGCCTAAATTTTGCAGCCCTTCACCGGGAATGGTGACGTCTCCATTTGGGTGAAAAATTCTCAAGCAGGACGTTAAACAGTATACTAGCAACTAACCTTTTGCGGTAGCTCCATGGTAGATCGTTAACTTCGTGAGTCATGCCTTGGACACTCAACCCTAAGACGTAAATATAGGTGGTGATCGTTTTTTGTTTTGTTTTTGCCAAATGCTCAGGAATCACGGATCTTTCGGATATGACCTTAAAAACGGTAGTCCCGTGTCGCGACAGGTGTTGGCACGTTAAAGAACCCTCACTGCTACAACCCTGAGCGCTAAGCATGGATCTAAATTTGTGGTACTTCACTTACAGCTCGTGACCTCTCAGTGTGAGTGAAAAATTTTCGACGGGACGGAAAACAACACCAACTTATCTTTGGGTGTAATTTTGATGCCTTTCGGAAGCATCACACTCGACCCTTTACAGATTGGCTTACCTGTAATTTTTAATATCATCTCTTTCTATACTCAGGCGACTATAAATAAAAAACAAACAAACAAACAAAATACTGTTATTTTAATATTAATGAACTTGCGAAGAAATGCTGTTATATGTTTTATCAACATTACTATAATTTAATTAGCTCTAACCACTTTTAATTTTTATGGGCATCTGTATTTACCTGTCTTTGAATATTTTAATTTGCTAATGCATATTATGCTTTTATAGTGTTTCTCCTTGTTTGTGAAACTTTCAAATTGTCAGAGTATAATTTGTTTTTTAGTAAGTACAAATGCAATATTTATTTTGAGGTATAGGTAAAGTCAACATTTGTTTTATTCACCTTCGTAAATGAATTTTCCTGGTTTGTTTTGAAGTTTCGAATATGTAATCTATCCAAACATTCTACGGAAATACATTGCGTAACAACATTTACACACTGATATTGACATTGCACTAACAAATAGGTACAGCAATTATGAAATTGCATTTTATATTGAACGAATGTTTGATTATTTAGTTAGCCTGCAGATATAAAATTTTGACGAGATTGATTTTCCATACCGGTTAGGCCAAACCAGTACTTTAATTTTGTGACAAGCATCGTTTATTTCAGTATACTGATACTGGTAAGGAATGGTTTCGTGGTCAGGACATAACAAGAGCCTTCGTGAACGGCCCTACACTTCTTATATACCTCCGAGAGTTGCATCCGAACGCCATTTTCAACGAGCTTGATGCGACATCATTTTTCGTCTGAAGGATTTCCAAATAACAACTACTCAAATATGTCAATCTATCGGTAATGAAATCATTACTGTTGAATAGCTGTTGTTTGATCAGCAAATTCTTAACATCTTTGAAAATATTCATATTGTATGTATTTAATCTCAGTCGAATCGGTGCACAAATTTGTTACGATTTGATGTAAATATTATAACTTCACGGAACGATTTTCCAGAGAACGATATTGCAACTCATAATATTTCAAAAACACATTTTAAAAGAAAACATCAAACGGCTTTTTTATATATCTGTCACCTGTATCTGACAATTAAACATATCTTTATTATCTCTACTTTCCTGAAAGTTGCATTGTCTCTGCTGGAATTCATTTTTATTTTAACTTTTTAAAAAATATTCCAATCTGTATTGTTTTTAAAATATTGATGGAAGTAATATTACATTATCAGTAAATATAGTGATATTATATCATTTAGTGTTGGTATGTCATATACACTCATCATATATCGTGATATTACGTCATTTAGTGTTGGTGTAGTATATACACATCATATATAGTGATATTACATTATTTAGTGTTGGTGTAGTACATACACATCATATATAGTGATGTTGCATAATTTAGTGTTGGTGTAGTATATACACATCATATATAGTGATATTACATTATTTAGTGTTGGTGTAGTACATACACATCATATATAGTGATGTTGCATAATTTAGTGTTGGTGTAGTGTATACACATCATATATAGTGATATTACATCATTTAGTGTTGGTGTAGTATATACACACATCATATATAGTGATATTACATTATTTAGTGTTGGTGTAGTATATACACATCATATATAGTGATATTACATTATTTAGTGTTGGTGTAGTACATACACATCATATATAGTGATGTTGCATAATTTAGTGTTGGTGTAGTGTATACACATCATATATAGTGATATTACATCATTTAGTGTTGGTGTAGTATATACACACATCATATATAGTGATATTACATTATTTAGTGTTGGTGTAGTATATACACATCATATATAGTGATATTACATCACTTAGTGTTGGTGTAGTATATCCACATCATATATAGTGATATTACATTATTTAGTGTTGGTGTAGTATATACACATCATATATAGTGATATTACGTCATTTAGTGTTGGTGTAGTATATACACATCATAAATAGTGATATTACATTATTTAGTGTTGGTGTAGTGTATACACATCATATATAGTGATATTACATTATTTAGTGTTGGTGTAGTGTATACACATCATATATAGTGATATTACATTATTTAGTGTTGGTGTAGTATATACACATCATATATAGTGATGTTGTATCATTTAGTATTAGTGTAGTATATACACATCATATATAGTGATATTACATTATTTAGTGTTGGTGTAGTGTATACACATCATATATAGTGATATTACATTATTTAGTGTTGGTGTAGTATATACACACCATATATAGTGATATTACATTATTTAGTGTTGGTGTAGTACATACACATCATATATAGTGATATTACATTATCTAGTGTTGGTGTAGTATATACACATCATATATAGTGATATTACATTATTTAGTGTTGGTGTAGTATATACACATCATATATAGTGATGTTGCATCATTTAGTGTTAGTGTAGTATATACACATCATATATAGTGATATTACATCATTTAGTGTTAGTGTAGTATATACACACCATATATAGTGATATTACGTCATTTAGTGTTGGTGTAGTACATACACATCATATATAGTGATATTACATTATTTAGTGTTGGTGTAGTATATACACATCATATATAGTGATGTTGCATCATTTAGTGTTGGTGTAGTATATACACATCATATATAGTGATATTACATCACTTAGTGTTGGTGTAGTATATACACATCATATATAGTGATATTACATCATTTAGTGTTGGTGTAGTACATACACATCATATATAGTGATATTACATTATTTAGTGTTGGTGTAGTATATACACATCATATATAGTGATGTTGCATCATTTAGTGTTGGTGTAGTATATACACATCATATATAGTGATATTACATTATTTAGTGTTGGTGTAGTGTATACACATCATATATAGTGATATTACATTATTTAGTGTTGGTGTAGTACATACACATCATATATAGTGATATTACATTATTTAGTGTTAGTGTAGTATGTACACATCATATATAGTGATATTACATTATTTAGTGTTGGTGTAGTATATACACATCATATATAGTGATATTACATTATTCAGTGTTGGTGTAGTACATACACATCATATATAGTGATATTACATTATTTAGTGTTGGTGTAGTGTATACACATCATATATAGTGATATTACATCATTTAGTGTTGGTGTAGTATATACACATCATATATAGTGATATTACATTATTTAGTGTTGGTGTAGTATATACACTTCATATATAGTGATATTACATTATCTAGTGTTGGTGTAGTATATACACATCATATATAGTGATATTACATTATTTAGTGTTGGTGTAGTGTATACACATCATATATAGTGATATTACATTATTTAGTGTTGGTGTAGTATATACACATCATATATAGTGATATTACATTATTTAGTGTTGGTGTAGTATATACACTTCATATATAGTGATATTACATTATCTGGTGTTAGTGTAGTATATACACATCATATATAGTGATATTACATTATTTAGTGTTGGTGTAGTGTATACACATCATATATAGTGATATTACATTATTTAGTGTTGGTGTAGTATATACACATCATATATAGTGATGTTGTATCATTTAGTGTTAGTGTAGTATATACACATCATATATAGTGATATTACATTATTTAGTGTTGGTGTAGTGTATACACATCATATATAGTGATATTACATTATTTAGTGTTGGTGTAATATATACACATCATATATAGTGATGTTGCATCATTTAGTGTTAGTGTAGTATATACACATCATATATAGTGATATTACATTATTTAGTGTTGGTGTAGTATATAAACACCATATATAGTGATATTACATTATTTAGTGTTGGTGTAGTATAAACACATCATATATAGTGATGTTGCATCATTTAGTGTTGGTGTAGTATATACACATCATATATAGTGATATTACATTATCTAGTGTTGGTGTAGTATATACACATCATATATAGTGATATTGCATTATTTAGTGTTGGTGTAGTATATACACATCATATATAGTGATATTGCATTATTTAGTGTTGGTGTAGTATATACACTCATCATATATAGTGATATTACATTATCTGGTGTTAGTGTAGTATATACACATCATATATAGTGATATTACATTATTTAGTGTTAGTGTAGTATATACACATCATATATAGTGATATTGCATTATTTAGTGTTGGTGTAGTATATACACATCATATATAGTGATATTACATCACTTAGTGTTGGTGTAGTATATACACATCATATATAGTGATATTACATTATCTAGTGTTGGTGTAGTATATACACATCATATATAGTGATATTACATCATTTAGTGTTGGTGTAGTATATACACATCATATATAGTGATATTACATCATTTAGTGTTGGTGTAGTATATACACATCATATATAGTGATATTACATTATTTAGTGTTGGTGTAGTATATACACACCATATATAGTGATATTACATTATTTAGTGTTGGTGTAGTGTATACACATCATATATAGTGATATTGCATTATTTAGTGTTGGTGTAGTGTATACACATCATATATAGTGATATTACATCATTTAGTGTTGGTGTAGTATAAACACATCATATATAGTGATATTACATTATTTAGTGTTGGTGTAGTATATACACATCATATATAGTGATATTACATTATTTAGTGTTGGTGTAGTATATACACATCATATATAGTGATATTACATTATTTAGTGTTGGTGTAGTATATACACTCATCATATATAGTGATATTACATTATCTAGTGTTGGTGTAGTATATACACTCATCATATATAGTGATATTACATTATTTAGTGTTGGTGTAGTATATACACATCATATATAGTGATATTACATTATTTAGTGTTGGTGTGGTGTATACACATCATATATAGTGATATTACATCATTTAGTGTTGGTGTGGTGTATACACATCATATATAGTGATATTACATTATCTAGTGTTGGTGTAGTATATACACTTCATATATAGTGATATTACATTATCTAGTGTTGGTGTAGTATATACACATCATATATAGTGATATTACATTATTTAGTGTTGGTGTAGTATATACACTCATCATATATAGTGATATTACATTATTTAGTGTTGGTGTAGTGTATACACATCATATATAGTGATATTACATTATTTAGTGTTGGTGTAGTATATACACATCATATATAGTGATATTACATCATTTAGTGTTGGTGTGGTGTATACACATCATATATAGTGATATTACATTATTTAGTGTTGGTGTAGTGTATACACATCATATATAGTGATATTACATTATTTAGTGTTGGTGTAGTATATACACTCATCATATATAGTGATATTACATCATTTAGTGTTGGTGTAGTGTATACACATCATATATAGTGATATTACATTATTTAGTGTTGGTGTAGTGTATACACATCATATATAGTGATATTACATTATTTAGTGTTGGTGTAGTGTATACACATCATATATAGTGATATTACATTATTTAGTGTTGGTGTAGTATATACACATCATATATAGTGATGTTGTATCATTTAGTGTTAGTGTAGTATATACACATCATATATAGTGATATTACATTATTTAGTGTTGGTGTAGTGTATACACATCATATATAGTGATATTACATTATTTAGTGTTGGTGTAATATATACACATCATATATAGTGATGTTGCATCATTTAGTGTTAGTGTAGTATATACACATCATATATAGTGATATTACATTATTTAGTGTTGGTGTAGTATATAAACACCATATATAGTGATATTACATTATTTAGTGTTGGTGTAGTATAAACACATCATATATAGTGATGTTGCATCATTTAGTGTTGGTGTAGTATATACACATCATATATAGTGATATTACATTATCTAGTGTTGGTGTAGTATATACACATCATATATAGTGATATTGCATTATTTAGTGTTGGTGTAGTATATACACATCATATATAGTGATATTGCATTATTTAGTGTTGGTGTAGTATATACACTCATCATATATAGTGATATTACATTATCTGGTGTTAGTGTAGTATATACACATCATATATAGTGATATTACATTATTTAGTGTTAGTGTAGTATATACACATCATATATAGTGATATTGCATTATTTAGTGTTGGTGTAGTATATACACATCATATATAGTGATATTACATCACTTAGTGTTGGTGTAGTATATACACATCATATATAGTGATATTACATTATCTAGTGTTGGTGTAGTATATACACATCATATATAGTGATATTACATTATTTAGTGTTGGTGTAGTATATACACATCATATATAGTGATATTACATCATTTAGTGTTGGTGTAGTATATACACATCATATATAGTGATATTACATTATTTAGTGTTGGTGTAGTATATACACACCATATATAGTGATATTACATTATTTAGTGTTGGTGTAGTGTATACACATCATATATAGTGATATTGCATTATTTAGTGTTGGTGTAGTGTATACACATCATATATAGTGATATTACATCATTTAGTGTTGGTGTAGTATAAACACATCATATATAGTGATATTACATTATTTAGTGTTGGTGTAGTATATAAACACCATATATAGTGATATTACATTATTTAGTGTTGGTGTAGTATATACACATCATATATAGTGATATTACATTATTTAGTGTTGGTGTAGTATATACACTCATCATATATAGTGATATTACATTATCTAGTGTTGGTGTAGTATATACACTCATCATATATAGTGATATTACATTATTTAGTGTTGGTGTAGTATATACACATCATATATAGTGATATTACATTATTTAGTGTTGGTGTGGTGTATACACATCATATATAGTGATATTACATCATTTAGTGTTGGTGTGGTGTATACACATCATATATAGTGATATTACATTATCTAGTGTTGGTGTAGTATACACACTTCATATATAGTGATATTACATTATCTAGTGTTGGTGTAGTATATACACATCATATATAGTGATATTACATTATTTAGTGTTGGTGTAGTATATACACTCATCATATATAGTGATATTACATTATTTAGTGTTGGTGTAGTGTATACACATCATATATAGTGATATTACATTATTTAGTGTTGGTGTAGTATATACACATCATATATAGTGATATTACATTATTTAGTGTTGGTGTAGTGTATACACATCATATATAGTGATATTACATTATTTAGTGTTGGTGTAGTATATACACATCATATATAGTGATATTACATTATTTAGTGTTGGTGTAGTGTATACACATCATATATAGTGATATTACATTATTTAGTGTTGGTGTAGTACATACACATCATATATAGTGATATTACATTATTTAGTGTTGGTGTAGTGTATACACATCATATATAGTGATATTACATTTAGTGTTGGTGTAGTATATACACATCATATATAGTGATATTACATTATTTAGTGTTGGTGTAGTATATACACATCATATATAGTGATATTACATCACTTAGTGTTGGTGTAGTATATACACTCATCATATATAGTGATATTACATCATTTAGTGTTGGTGTAGTATATACACATCATATATAGTGATATTACATCACTTAGTGTTGGTGTAGTATATACACATCATAAATAGTGATATTACATTATTCAGTGTTGGTGTAGTATATACACATCATATATAGTGATATTACATTATTTAGTGTTAGTGTAGTATATACACATCATATATAGTGATATTACATCATTTAGTGTTGGTGTAGTATATACACATCATATATAGTGATATTACATCATTTAGTGTTGGTGTATTATACACACTTAGTATATTTTTTATATATTTATGTTTACGTCTCATCTAGAAAGTTTTCATCCATACTGAGACGTCACCAGCTGTAGGTGAAGTTCCACAAATTTAGACCTATGCTTAGCACACAGGGTGGTGGCAGTGAGAGTTCTTAGCTTGCTAAGGTCGGCCGTGATACAAGTCCTCCGTTTTTAAGGTCATATCCAAAAGAAATGCGAATTTCACTTCAAATTGTCGAGCATTTGGCGAAGGAGCAATCGCTCCTTATGTATTTGTCTTGGATTTGACGCGACTATGGCACGAACTGGGCTCGAACTCACGACCTCCCGTTCACATAACGAACGCTCTACCACTTAGCTACCGCTACCGTTTGTAATGAGTTTATGTGATCACTAGTAGCCATGGTAACTAACTTTGTCTCTCTTCCTGCATGGAATGTAATGGTTTATACATAACAAAAGTGCGCAATTAATTTGTTTTGCTAAAATTGGTATATCGAATATACAAATAACTGCATTTATATATCGGAGATGCGACTCCTTTACCTGGCGGATGAGAATCGAGCGGCAAGATACCCCCCTGGTAACTGAGTTGTAAAATACCCAATGAAAAATGCCGAGTTGAAATATTGTGTGTTGGACGGGTTCCAAGGCAGATGAAGGTCCACTTTTGTTTCGTTGACTGTACACTGTAAAATGATAAAACCTCACTAGAAAGATGAAGAGCTCCGTTGTGTAGATCAATTTCATAAAGCTTTACAATGATGTGTAGTAGTATTCATTTATGACGCCAGTTACACCGTTTATAGTTCAATGTAATGCTCTTTATGGACAGATGCTTTACAAGGATATTAAGTCTGTAATTATTACAAATTACATAATTCTGTAATTGTTACAAATTATATTAATTCTATGAACATAACCACGGGGATTGATTGTATTTGTACAGATGCTCGAATTTTATAGCAATTGCTCGTTTTCCTATAATAAACATTCTCTACTACGCCAAAATTCCTCACATTTTACAATTACAGAGTAAATACAACTATTCTACATCATGTATTGTGATTAATTGCAAAACGAAATTGTTAGAAATAAGAGAAACCATGGATTTATCTTCTTTTGATATTTTTGAAATATTTTGAATGAATTACCAGAATGAAGTTTTAGAAAGTAAATCATTTCTAGGAGCAGCGTGTGCAGAATACTTGAATTGTCCACGTTTTTGTGGATATGCTTTGAGCCTATTATAGATTGCTTTCATTTCTGTGACGAGAAGCGGATCCTCGTCTTATGAGTATTTTATTCAATGTTACACAGAATGCAGACCTTGAAATATGTGAAAAAGCACAAATGTAGCAATGCATCCACACCACATGCCAAAGTTAAATTGATAGAGATCACCAAAATCAGTGTTTGTTAAGAAGCCTTCTACGTTTTTCACATGTATACCTTTCAATACCACATATTGCGTTTTATTATTATACTGGATTTCATTTAATTATCGTTGGTGTAAGGAAACGACCATCTTAAGCTTAAGGGAATCCATAGACGTTTTGATGTACTCCTTGAAAGTTTTACAATTTTCATCTGAAGAAATGAAACCCCCCTGTCGGGTCTTGTTCTACCATGATATGCAGTCTTTAGAGACCCTATGTAAATCAGAAATGCACAGAGTCATTTACTACAGTATTTTATCATAGGCAACACAAGCTCTGTTTCTGTTTCAAATTATCTGTCCTAAAATACCTCCACCATTTAAGCCTGAAAATTGTGGAATATATATTACACCAAAACATTATTTGACTAACGGAGAAAACATTTATTAGATACTACATACTATATATATATATATATATATATATATATATATATATATATATAAAATCCAGAAATAAGTATAGAAAATCTACACAAGTAATAGTATAATAAAGATACCACGAAGCAGACTGAGTATATACCCGACTAGTGTCTTCAATTTTTCAGGAGTATATAGAAGAAACTACTCAATCGGCTTTGTGATATTATTATTATTATTATTATCATTATATATATATATATATATATATATATATATATATATTGAAAACACTTACCTCTTTGAAAAGGAAGTTTGTTTGAGTCAAATTACTACGAAGGACGTGCACCATAACTAAAGAGAAGCACGTTCTTAGAGAAAACGTGCATAACAGTCCTAAAAACCCCATTATAACGACCACGAATCTCTGAGGGAACGCCATTCCGAGTCACTGTACTACATCAAAAGACGCCTCCGGATACTACTCACAAGCAATAGCCGGAAATCACTACAACAGTACTAAATCAAAGACGGCTCGGGATGCCGATCACAATACTCGGGGGCCACTGTACTACATCAAAAAGACGCCCGGGAGAATGACCACAAACTCGGAAATGAAAAAAAAAATGCCTCGGGATAACTGTCTCAAAACTCGAGGATTACGGCACTAAATCAATATACAGCCCGCTATCGCGCCATGACATGAGTCGCCGATGTCCACTACACGAGTCACAGAAGTAAACTTACAGCCTGCCACTGTTCCGTAGTCATCAGTCTACAATTTATAAATCAGTTGCCCAATAATGTGTACTTGTGTGAAAAAAAGTTTTGTTTAATTGATTGATTGTTTGTTTTACGTCCCGTCAAGAATTTTTCACGCATATTGAGACGTCACCAGTTGTAGGTGAAGTACCACAAATTTAGACCTATGCTTAGCGCTCAGGGCCGTAGCAGTGAAGGTTCTTTAACGTCCCAACGCCTACCGTGACATGGGACCTCCGTTTTTAAGGTCATATCCGAAAGACCCGTGATTCTCACTTCTAAATGCCGAGCGTTTGGCGAAGGAGCAATCACTACCTATTTTTCGTCTTAGGTTTGACGCGGCCATGGCACGAGTGGGGCTCGAACTCACGACCTCCCGGTCACGAAGCGAACGCTCTAACCACTGAGCTACCGTGACCGGTTGTGAAAAAAGGGTGAAGGCTCTACTGTAAAAAGGGTCTGAATACTGTCTCAAACTAATGCAAGAGTTTTCATTCTGAACGTGACAGAATTTTTAATTTCTTCGCCACCTGTCGAATTGAGGCAATGTGAGGGGATTTTAAGTCGTGTTGTAATCATGAATGGTTTGTCTGTTTTATCTGTGTGTTATATAACGTGAATAAAATCACATCACCACGATCATCCCAACTGATGACCGACTCACGACGGAAGACCTTGGTTTTCGGGGGAGGGGGGATCTTAATGGTGTCTGAATATACACCCAAGTACTTTGTAAAAGCAGGATGTTCACTAGTGTTCATCTGTAACATTACACGAGTCCGGATACTGGCCTGCATTGATTATTATTATTATGTACCAAATTTCTTGAGCACTTTTTTCATGTATAAAACACGTTCAAAAGTACTTTAAATCATAATAAAATGCCACATCATATAAAAAATACCAAACATATAAAACAGAATTTTTTCTTAGATAAGTAAGATTAAATGAGTCCATAAATTACACTATAATCTAAAACAGTTTAAAATTGTTAAACACAGTGCTAGATATTACATGCAGCAAAATCACTGATGTCGACATGGAGAAACGTTCTGTCCATCCCAGGCAATATACATGTAACTGACAAGTGTAACCGTTTCCTGAATAATTTAAGGACACACTATACCTTGTTCAGAAAAGTTAAATATTTCTTATTAGTGCTAAAGAATATGTTTATAAGATTAAATAGAATTATGATCCATTTTTTCCATTTTTTTCATTTTTTATAATGAAAATAAAACTGGAAACTAGTTTCAAAATATATGCACATGTGTTTTCTGAAATATGATTTTTTTTTTAAACTGTGACTGAAGTTTATTTTTACACATAGTTACAATTAACATGTAGAAGCATGCCGTGACGTCCTTTATGTGTGATTTTATAATTATTGTATCCAGCTCATAGGAATAGTGTATGTATGTTTGCTTGGCAGATCCTCACTAAACTCTTTGGATAAATCAAGTATTACACTTTATAAATATTCTCTATATATCTGAAAATGGTATTGCAGCACGCTTGTTTAGCATGTCCCTCAATTTCAATGATAATAATAATAATAATAAATGAAGGGGGAAAAGATCACTCACACATACACACACATACAGACACACACACACACACACCACATACACACACATACAGATACACGCACACACACACACCACATACATACATACAGATACACATACCACATACACACACACACACATACATACACACACAAACACACACACACAGACACACACACAATTAAATTTTAAAAATAATGATAAAAAATAAAACAAAAACAAAAAACTCATAAGATATTCCATATTTCAAACTGTTCGCAAACATGAAATTATGTCATTTATGTAGTATCATTTATAAAAAAAAAAACCAAAACAAATATATCTGATGTAATTTTGGGTCGTATCCTTAAATTGTTTACGAAATTTCTAGGCTGTTTGTATTATGGAGGTATATAAACAACTGCGGCAATGGAACATTTGTATAAACAGTGACACTAAAGTTGCCTATATTTAGATGTAAGGTTTGTAATATATGGGTGATTTTTTTTTTTTTGAGAACCAGAATAGCTTGAAACAACATAGGCGCACTACTGATAAATCATCGTATACATGTATTACGTCTATTACGTATATTACGTCTATCTTAAATGTTGATATATAAGCAGAAATTAGTCGCAGCGTGGTTTATTTCACCGAAGAATTTGTAACAACTTTTAAAAATTTAATACATTCAAACTCTATATGGAAAAGATGATATTTCATTACAAGGTGGTTTTAACATTTGTTTCAAAACTGATTTTTCCATTCAATGGCTTCAATTCAGAATGTTACATAGAATCCCTCATGTTGGGTTTTATCTTAAAATGAATAATGTTAAAACAAGTGATTGGTGAAGATTTTGTACAAAAAATGTAGAGATAAGACAATGACACAGATTTTTACTTCATGTGATCAAACCCGGGTATTGTGGAATGAATTGAGTCTTCATACATACAAAAGCACTTAATAAATAGTTGGTTTTAAGAAGTCCAGTATCACATTAGGTGAAATTCCAATTATAATAACAAAGTTATTGATTTATAATCGTATATGTTAAACAATACATATTCATTACTTGTTTGAAGCAGAATAAGGAAAAAACAGCGTTGAATTACCATGTCACTTAAGGTTAAAACTCACGTGGAAAGATTTAGCTTAAAATTTACAGTTTGATAAAATGAAGACCAGTTACAATAATATTGTTGACTTATTGAATTATTACAGTTTGTTTTTATCAATTACTATGAATTTTTTTGTAGAGCAAGTAACCACAGGTTTACTAACATTATTAAAGAATGAATGAATCAGTGTGAGAAAAAAGTACATGTGTGTATGTATATAATATGCACTAGTGTATATGTATATATAGTATGCAGTAGTAATGAAATCATATGGTACAGATGATAATCTTCATAGCTGGTTCAAAAATAGAACTCAAAAAGTATTATAAAGAGATGCTCTTTCAAGCACAAAACCACTTTATGCTGGTGTTCCTCAAGGATCTGTATCAGGACCTTTGCTGTTTTTAATATATGTCAATGATATTGCAGATAGCATGTTATCATGCTGTAGATTATTTGCCGATGACAATTCTTTACGAAGCTCATGTACTAATTCACAAACTAAATCATGATCTACACCAACTACAGCTTTAGTCCCAAAAATGGTTAATGCAATTTAATCCACAAAAAACTAAAGCAGTATCCTTCACAACCCCAAAAATACAAACACTTATAATATATTCTTTCAATAATATCCTTTAGAATTTGTTACGCATCATAAACATTTGGGTGTCATTTTCTCTCAAGATCTCAGGTGATCTTATTATATTGACACAATACTAAAAAAAAAAAAAGCCAAACAAAAATTTGGGTTAATAAAGAAGTTAAAATTTAGACTTAGCACCACATTTGTTAGACCGTTATTAGAATATGCTTCAGAAGTATGGGGAGGGTGTAGTCAAACTGACGCAGAAAAGTTGGAAAAACTTCAACTAAGTGCTGCTAGAATAGTTACTGGCTTAATAGTACTGGCATCAAGGGGCACTCTGTATTATGAAACCGGGTGGGATCCACTATACAGTAGACGAAAAACAACAAGACTAAAAATAATGCGTAAAGTAAACCACAGTCAGATATATTTCCAACTAATTAGATCCCGTTCCTCAAATTATAAGACACGAAATTTCTAAGACTACAATATTCCACAATGTAGACTACAAACTTACAAAAATTCCTTTGTTCCAACAGCCATACAGGAGTGGAATTCCTTACCTTTGGAGACGAGGCAATCTGAATCTTTATCAAGATTTATGAAATGCATTAGTAATATAAAAAAGCCCCCAACTTCTTATTTTCCATTTGGAGAAAGGCCTTTAAGTATTGCTTCGTCATCACTGCAGTCTTAATAAAGATTTATTCCGCTGCAATATCATTGGTAGCCCTTTATATACACGTGGATTACAAGAGGATGATTATCATTATTTCTTTTTCATGTAACAAGTACAGAAATGCCAGACATGAATTATTTAACAAGATATTTAGTATTGACAAGCTTCAGATAGTGAATACACATGTTCTACTGTGGGGTGACACTTCTCTCAGTAATGAGGAAAGTTTTTCTCTCCTATTCACTGATTTATTAAACAATGTGATCGATTTAACCAATAATCTAGTAACATGTACATCAATGTACCATATATATGTTATGAGATGTCATGTATATTATTGAATATATCCTTGTATGCTCATATTTAAATGTCAGTTAACAATCATGCATATTATGAAACACTTTATTTATGTCCACACATGTGTATAGGGAGAGGGCGGTCTATGTTTTTAGAACTTGTGCCTGATACCTTTGTAATTATATTACAATAAAATACGTTCAAATCAAATCATAGTATGTACTTCAACGAATAAATTATATTTTAAAACATGCATTCAATGCACAATCCCCAATGGCATTAAGAATAATTTTACAGCTTAGGCAAAGCGATTGTATCACAATTCAATTAATTCGTAATGAAGTTCATCTGACGTACTGTAGTGTTTATTGCCGTCTTCATAGTAACATGCGGAACAAACGCACGAAAGTCTTGTTTGATCCTAATGCATTCCGAAAAGAAAGTTCTCTTTTCGTAGTCCCTCGTTAATTTTCATTTCTTATTTCATGTACATTCACAAATTTTACGGAACAAAATGAAGAACATATTTTCCGCATACGGTCAATCATTATTAGTTTTTATTGTTGTTTACAAAAGGACAATTGACGTACGTAAATACTTATCACTTTATTCAATTTAGGACGATTAAAATACACTGTTGTAAGCTTTACTTATTTTTATAAGTAATTGTGTCTGGTTTTACATATTATTGAGAATAGCAAGAATTGCGTCTCTCTCTCTCTCTCTCTCTCTCTCTCTCTCTCTCTCTCTGTATATATATATATATATATATATATATATATATATATATATATATATATATATTCCAATTCGTATCCAAATCATCCATAAAATGTCAAGTTCAAACACGAGTGAAATCTGCAGTAACTGTATGATGTGGTACTAACATATGGTGCAATTTACAATTTCACCACATGGAAAAACCCTGAGTGGTTGTGGTGGGGATATTGGTGCCTTTAGTATGTCTCTGGTTGCCATTTTTAAAGATCCCGTGCAAGTGGGGATCTGGATTAGAACATGTCCTCAGTACCCCTTGCTTGTCCTGAGAGGCGACTAAATGGGGCGGTCCTTCGGATGAGACCGTGAAAACCGAAGTCCATTGTCACGGTAGGTGTGGCACGATAAATATCCCTCCCTGCTCAAAGGCCGTAAGCGCCGAGCATTCCCATAAATTTTACAGCCCTTCACCGACAATGGTGACGTCTCTATATAACTGAATTTTTTTCGATAGGGACGTTAAACTATATACAACCAATTAATCTTTTTAAAGATATGTACATGTACGCAAGTAATTTTTGTTTTTCATTTTAGTAATGAATGAACAGGAATAAAGTGATAGGGGGACTTACACCAAAGTTATTCACAATGACCCACATCCCCCCCCCCCCCCCCCCCCCCCACATCTACTGCCGAAGAAGGAATATCTGATGATGATAATAATGGTAATATGTTCCTTGAAATACAAGATAAATTAAAGACTAGGATTCCTGACAACATGGACAATAGCTTCTTTAATGAAAATAAAACATGGAAATATTCCAGTCTTGTTGATTGATTGATTGTTCTGTTGTGTTCCGTCACACTCAACAATTTTTCAGTTATCTGGTGGAGTCCAATTTTTATTGGAGGAGGAGAGAACCCAGATACAATGTACCCGGTAAGAGACCACCGACCTTCCGAAAGTAAACTGGCAAACTTTCCCCCCTTCAAATCTTGTGATCAGTCATCCAAAAAATGCTTTGTTAGACGCCTTTCTGAATCTATGCACAAGTACTAAAAGATGCTAGAGTTCTTCATTGACAATATATACGTAGTCTTTGGTGATCAAGCTTTGAGGGTCTACTGGAATTCCCATGGGCACAAAATGTGTTACTTTAATAGTCGCCAATTTTTATTCTATTCTTGCTATGACTTTTCATGTCGATTTGAATATCCCAGTAAACTCGAAATAAAAGACACCATAGAGTCTTTCACATCTTTATACCTGGATAAATTATGTTGACGATAAACTAACAACTCAGCAACATGGCAAACCGGATGACTTCATCTTTTGTTTCTAATATTTATGTAGTGATTCCATTATCACATGCATATGGTGTTGGTGTCTCTCAATTGATTCAATACGCCCAAACATGTTCATAAATCGAGGTAGGTTAGCTGATTGACCACTGTGACGTAGATAAATTTCATGACTTCTGTTTTTAAAGCTGTGTTTGTCATTTGTTGTTTTTCAACTATTTGATTTCATCACAGATGAAAGAAATTTTAAGTTTATTCTTCATTAAACTTCATCGACTGTAGATATAGGAATAATGACCAGTTGGGCTAAATCCATTGTGTTAAACCATGTTTAAAACCTAAAGGGTAGTTAGATATGCACAATTCCAAGAGTTGCTGGGCAAATAGCACGTGGTATGCTAATAAAATAGTCACGTGGTCGGCACTCGATTTGTTTCGGAAAGAAAGAGTTTGAAAAGACAGGTTGTCTTTTGGAACTATTACATTTATATCTCTACAGCCGAAGTTTTTCTATGCAATTTCAACAGAGTATTTTGTTTCATTTTGTTCATAGAATACCGTAGTATTTATAACTTTATTACAATCTAACATAAAGTAGGACTATAGGTTAATAGCATATGTATGTACATGTTAACGCCGATACCGTCCTGAAAAACTTCACGAAGTTCGATGCATCCTGCCAGGAATTCTCCAAACCATCATGGCACTATGGCTGAAAGCTTTGTTAAGTGTTTCCCCTGACTGAGGATAAGTGAGATACAACTCTATCTCTTTGTTAAGTGTTTCAAGGCGTGGTCACACTGCCCAAAAGTCGCGTAAACGCATGAATCACGCACATATTTCGAGTCTTACGCTATACATCCGCGATTTGCGCATTTCATCGGTTTTTCTGACGTGGAACCTCCATAGTTGTCCGCCGATGTTCGCCGGATCGGCGCTTTACGCAATTCTGGGTTTTGAGCAGATCAAAACCCGGCTTCGCGTAAGAGTTTACACAGTATTGCGCTGTTTTACGTATTTTTGTGTATTCTGCGTAGTTCGTACAAGGACAATGCGCGAAATATGCATGGAATATCAGTGATCGTTTGCGAAATGTTGGTGATATCGCGTTCATAGACGACTTTCCACTGACGATTAGCAGACATGTGACGCATGTTTCGCGCTTGTAATACTTACGTATCACTGGAAAAAAAACAACACATTATTGGCGAGTCATGCGCAATTCATACGCAGTTCATTAGTGATAGTGCGCAGATTATGCGTGGTTTTCCGTGGAGCTTTCCTCGCGCACAACCACGTATTCTCCCTGTTTGGGGCCTTTGTGTGTCTATGCGCTGAAGTGCATGGTTTGTTAGTGATTTGTGCGTGATCTTTCCGTAGTCCTTGCGCAATTCATCGATGATTTTTCATCGCGTAAATCAGCGAAAATGGTCAAATCCTCGACAAACCAGCACGCACAATCAAATTTTATGCGTGATTCATGCGTTTACGTGCTAGTTGGACTCTGTGACCACGCCTTGAGGTTAATTGAGATACAACACTATCGCTTTGTTAAGTGTTTGATCTGTTTGCAGATGACAGGAATATCTGGAATCACGATAACTCCAACAACTGCGACAATCACCAGCGCCCCTAAACACCCAATCGTCTGCGACGAGGCCCGAGGATCGCTAGCCGAGATCTTGGTCCGAGCGTTTGAGGACAATGCCCGCTTGTTGAGGAGGAGCTCATTCTTCACCTCCTCTATCCAGATTTGCAACTCTGTGTTAGAGTACTCAGTGAACGAACACGAACAATTGCAGTCCCGGGTGGGCGTAGTCGTTGGAAAGTTGTAATCGTAGTTACCTACAAATGAATGAGACAGATTTACCTAGACAAACAGATTTAATAAGAGAGCCATATATATCTAAACATACAAATATACATAGACAGACATATGTACCTAGACAGAGAGATGTACCGCGACGGGCAGATTTACATAGACAGATGTATCTAGACATACAGATTTACATTGACAGATGTATCTAGACATGCAGATTTACATAGACAGATGTATCTAGACATACATATGTACATAGACAGATGTATCTAGACATACAGATTTACATAGACAGATGTATCTAGACATACAGATTTACATACAGTTGTACCTAAACAGACAGATGTAGTTAGACAGTCAGATGTACCTAAACAGTCGGATTTACATAGACAGGCAGTTGTAGGCAGACAGTTGTAGACAGACAGTTGTAGATAGACAGCTGTACATAGACAGAGAGATTGTCCTAGACAGGGAGATGTACCTAGACAGACAGATGTAACTTTAACAGAAAAAATATATCTAAACGGGCAAATGCACCTAGACAGGCAGATGTACCTAGACAGGTAGATGTACGTTGACGGATATTTATATCTAGACAGACATTTGTATCTAGACAGTTAGATGTATCTAGACAGGTAGATGTATCTAGACAGGTAGATGTATCTAGACAGACAGATGTATCTAGACAGGTAGATATACCTAGACATACAGTTGTATTCAGCAGACAAATGTACCTAGACAGAGAGGACGATGCCACTCTTCAATGCTTCTACAAAGCAGAAAATGAATCAGGTATGAAAATCTCTGTCAGATACATAGCACATACATAAGTTTAAAGATTTCTGATATTTTAGCTCACCTGAGCTGAAAGCTCAAGTGAGCTTTTCTGATCACCCGTGTGTCCGTCATCCGTCTGTCTATCTGTAAACTTTCACATTTTCGACTTCTTGTCCAGAACCACTGGGTCAATTTCAATCAAACTTGGCAAAAAGCATTCTTGGGGAAAGGGTATTTAAGATTATTGAAATGAATTGATTGATTATTTGTTTGTTTTCCGTCCCGTCGAGAATGTTTCACTCATATTGAGACGTCACCAGTTGTAGGTGAAGTACCACAAATTTAAACCTATGCTTAGCCGTCAAGACCGTAGCAGTGAGAGTTCTTTAATGTGCCAACGCCTGCCCGAAACGAGACCTCCGCTTAAGGTCATATCCAAAAGACCCGTGATTCTCACTTCTAAATGCTGCACGTTTCGAAAAGGAGAAATCACTACCTATGTTTACGTCTTAGGTTTGACGCGGCCATGGCACGAGCAGGGCTCGAACTCACGACCTCCCGGTTACGAAGCGAACGCTCTAAACACTAAGCTACCTCGACCGATTATTCAAATGAAGGACAACGCCTTTCTCAAAGGGGAAATAATAGCGAAATAGCAAAAACATACTGACAAATTTTAAATCTTCTCCAGACCCAAAGGGTCAATTTCAATCAAACTTGGAATAAATCATCTTTGGAAGAAGAGAATTCATGTTCAATTCAAGGGGAGATAATCACAAAAATCTTCAAGAACCACTGGGCCAGAACAGTTCAAATTTACATGGCATAATGCAGATTCACATTCGTAAAAATCATGGCCGCCAGGAGTCGCTTGGGGCGACAATAGGGCATCAAAGTTTTATATGCGAAAATATAGGGCAAATCTTCTCCAAAAGCACATGGTCATTCAAACTTGGAACAAAAAATCTTTGGGTAAAGGAGAGTCAAATTTGTTCAAATGAAGGGCTATGCCACATTCAAAGGGGAGATAATCACAAAAAAGCAAAAGAAGGGTGTGGTCATTTAAAAATCTTCTTGTCAAGAACCACTGGGTCAGAAAATTTCATATTTACAAGAAAGCTTCCTGACATAGTGAAGATTCACGTGTTTTCTAAATCATAGCCCTCAGGAGTAGGGTGGGTCCACAATAGGGGATCAAAGTTTTATATGCAAAAATATGGGAAAAAATCTTTTTTAAATCTTTTCTCAAGAACCACTAAGCCAGAAAAATTCAAATTTACATGCCCGCTTTCTGACATTGTGCAGATTCAAGGTTGTTAAAATCATAGTCCCCAAGGGTAGGGTGGGGACCACAATAGGGGATCAAAGTTTTACATGCGTATAGGGAAAATATCTAATATGGGCCAGGTGACTAAGGTGAACGATGTGGCCCATGGGCGACCTGTTTCAAGGTATTCACACTTGGGATATTTTTGGAAAAAAAATCGCCAGTAATGTTTTACAGTCTGGATAGGTTTATAAATAGTTTCCACATTTAAGATAGTTGTATATTACGATTTCACACTTAGAATAGTTTTTATACATATAACGTTTCCACGCTTAGGATAGTTTTGTATAAAGTTTCCACAATTAGGATTGTTTTCATACATGTAACGTTTCCATGCTTAGGATAGTTTTTATACATGTAACGTTTCCACGCTTAGGATAGTTTTATACATGTAACGTTTCCACGCTTAGGATAGTTTTATACATGTAACGTTTCCATCATTAGGATAGTTTTTATACATGTAACGTTTCCGCGCTTAGGACAGTTTTATACATGTAACGTTTCCACAATTAGGATAGTTTTTTTTTTAATTCAATTACAATAGTTTTGTAAGATGTTCCCACACCTAGGATAGTTTTGTACAAGTATCCACTTGGGATAGTTTTGTTAAAAATTTCCATATTTAGGATAGTTTTGTGAATAGGTCCCACACAGGATAGTTTTGTAAAACGTTTCCACATTTAGAATAGTTTTCTTAAAAGGTTTCCATACTTTAATAGTTTTGTAAAACGTTTCTACACTTAGGATAGTTTTGTAAAAAGTTTCCACACTAAGGATAGCTTTGTAAAACGTTTTTTCATATAAAACGTATTCTGTAAGGCTTCACTCTATCGAGAATCGTCCAAGAAACTTCGCGATTTGTGTGCGAAATGGAAGTGACTCTTTAGACAAGGTTTTCATAGTAAGAAAAGAAGCTTGTAATTTCACATCCAAATAAAAGTTCATAAGATAATGATACCAAAAAAAAATCACAAAACCAATGGAAATTGAAAGTTCTCTCAATTAAACTTACAGCCTAGACTGCTCTCTGTGAAGTTTATGAATGTCTCTAACGCCGTTCCATTGTGTATGATAACTGTTAAACAGAAAACGTGACCATAGTTATTGAAATGTAGATACATAACATACCTTAAATCTAAACGCACATTTGACCTTGAACTCAATTTTAAATATTGCAAAAGATGTCCTAAAGGAATGCATTCACAAGTATCCAAGGTTATTACATTGTAATACCTTATTTGTAGTTTATCCAAAAACAGATCACGAATTGCAAATGTTTATTACCAATACATTTACCTTCATCGCTTTGATTCAGGCCCTTGACAAACACTGTATGGTTGTCTGGAGCTGGTAAAAGACTGATCTGTACACTCATATTAAGATGAAAGAACTCATTAAAGTTAACCATGGCGCCATTACACTTCCAGTAGGTGTCATTAATCTGAACGACCTCTACAGCGATGCATGTCCTTAACGTGGTATGACAGTGGGTCTCGCAATCATAGGGCGTGGTCTTGTTCTTGAATACATTAAAAACTACGCCAGTTGTGTTTCTGTCGATTTGTTTACCTGCATATGTCTCATTAGATATGTTCTCTGAAATATAAGATGTAAATGACCAGTTTCATCAATTTTTTTTTTTAGCTTTGAAGGTTTCAGCTGGCCCGTTTGTCTTGGCTGTATGATCAGCGAAACCCTCGGTTTTCATGAATATTTATGAAATGACACATTCATTTATTGACCAATCAAGACCACGATATCATATTTCGATATTTTAAAGGCTGTATCCATAAGTAAAACGTGTAGCGTTTGCTTGCAAATAATAATCTATGAAACTGCTTATAGATCACTCTTTTAGAGGCAAGTTAAGTATATTGCTATATAATCAAATGAAATCAGCCTTAACAACAGAAGCTAAGTTTGTAAATTATGTAACAATAAACTTAATGTGATTGGCTATTGTGTCAGATTTTCCCAATCGGCAGTCCTTGGATTATTCCGCTACGAGCCACGCGATAATCTCCGAGTGTTCTTTTTAAACCCCAAAATTATGAGAGCTCCCTGATTGGAGCATATTTGAAAATAAATAGTCACATAGTTGAGGGCTTTCTTAATCATAAAACCACAGTTATGACATAATTTGAGCGGAAACAATAGGCGTGGTTTGTGATATAACGTAGTGTGAACGGAGGTGATAAGCGTGGGGGAAAAAATAATTTAAGTAACTTCAGTATATGTTGTGAAAAACGGGAGAATAAAAGACTTGCAAATAAGATCGGTTGATTGATTGATTGTTGTTTTCCGCCACACTCAACAATTCTGGTGGCGTCCAGTTTTTTATTGGTGGAAGAGAGAACCCATATACAATGTACCCGGGAAGAGACCACCGACCTTCCAAAAGTAAACTGGCAAATTTTCTCACATACATCGGCGCGAGCGAGAATCGAATCCGTGCAAACTAGAGGTGAGAGGCCTTGTGATTTTGAGCGCAATGCTCTAACCACTCGTCCACGAAGGCCCTACCGCGATCGGTTTTTGGAAAGAATACAACACTCTTCTCTGAAAGTAGAGCTACATCGTAAGACACAATTATTAGCAAAAAAAACTTATCTCACGTATATCGTGTCCTTTGTAGCACACAAATGGGAGCCTGGTTTCGCAGCTGACCGGTTCCCACACGTAGGAACTGAGTGGGTCCATGACAACTTTAGCACATGTATTATTGGATGCCCCTGCTGTCGGCACTCCGTTATCTCGCAGGTGGAGGCGACAATTGCTGACGTCATACCACTGATCTGTCGCATCGTTCGGGTAGTAAATTGGAAATATTAAAGGCCTATCCTGTGACCTAATAATAACAAGAAATGTTTGTAAATCGTATATGCCCCCCTCCCCCTCCCTCCCGTGGCACAAAATTGAAAAGGGTTATACACATGCATCATTGAACCGACAGTAGTGACTAAGCAATCCAAGATTTTGAGTGGACAGTATCTTTCCATGCCCAGAGTGAACTGACCTTCGACCTTTGACCGTGTTACCTAAAAATCAATAGGGGTCATCTACTTCTTAGTATGAACCAGTCATGTTTGGTGCCAATCAAGCAAATGGTTTGTAAATATAGGAGACAACATATTACTATGTCCAGTATGACACTAGACCTTTGATCATGTGGGTCTAAAGTTAATAGGGATCATCTACTCCTTATGATATGCCAGTGTACCAAGTTTGACGTCTGTCAAGCTTAGCGTTCTCAAGATATTGATCGGACAGTATTTTCCTATGTCCAGAGTGAGTTGACCCTTAACCATGTGACCTCAACATCAAAAGGGGCCATCTACTCAAGATGTACTGAGGCCATCTAAAACCTTGTTGTGGTCACACCCAGACCACGTGGGTCATAGTGTAAACATATTTGAGTCTATGCTACATGAGCGTGCTTACATGTTAATTTGACAAACTCTACTCTTGTGTTTTTAGACCATTTCAAAGAACATCTTTCACCATTCCTATGTAAAACTCTAAACCCCTATAGGGTCAGGGGTATTGTCCCGGTACAAACGACCACCTGATTTTGACGATTACTTGGTTAGCTCTTCTTAACGCGAGGCAGGTCATTTGAAACTTTAACTACCCATGGGTGGTCTGCACCAAGTTAAAACTGGCACGAGGATGCCCGAGAAGAAGTTCAAAATGTGAAAAGTAAGACGATTGACGGACAAACTTCAAACAGAAAAGCTGACTCAAACTTACAGCTCGGATGAACTTAAACTTATACACAGAGTAAGCGGTAAGAACTTTTATAACTTTTTCCTTACCAATTCCGAACAATAACACCTTTATCGTTAGTATTGTTGTTTTATGATAAATCACAATAAAGTAAAACACATTTATAACGACCACGCTTATATTGAATTATGCTTATTGCGAAGTGAAATTTATTCCTCCAGGAAAATAACAATTCATTGAATATAACGAAGCTTGGTTATAATGAACTGTTTTTCACCAGCCGCACAGGTTCATTATAACCGTGTTTTACTGTTCGATATTTAGAGTTAGGAATTTATCAGTATCTTCATTCAAACAAAGGAGAAATTCAACATACCACCCGTATTCCAGCAGTCGGGCACGCACGTACTTAAATATATACGGACTGGTATTGGGTTTTCCCATCCTGACAGTTTGACAGTGGGCAAAAGATTCTGGTAAATTGGCGTCCACGTCAAAGACTTCAAATGTAAACTTGCGGTTAACCCCGAAGTACCCTGAAGTTTATAACAAAATGAATGTAGGTAAAGAAAATAGCACTAACTGACCAGCATAGTATAGTATTCAATCGTGATTTTTTTCACTTGTTTTATAGTGGATCTAATTTTTTTCCTATATCTGTTGCAATCCAATTTCAATAAAGATGCGTTTGTAGAACACTATGTTCCAACAATGGCCACCGGTAATCGTGGAAAGGATCACACTGTCATTGATGAATAACCTTGACCTCATCAGTCATTTGGTATTGACCCTTTCTTTTCAGTCTTCAGCTTCAATATTGTAAACGTTATGACCAATGTTAGAGTTGCGGACAGAGAAACGGAGAAACGTTCCCAAAAGACATGCCCCGCGCACATCCCCGATGCAGTGGGAATGAATATCATGGTTAAATTAAAACTCTCATTCACTCTATTCTCAAACGCTCTGTACCGGAACAGGATGCTAGTCGGTACCGGAAACAGGATACTAGTCTGTACCGGTAACATGATAGTCTGTACCGGAAACAGGATACTAGTCTGTACCGGAAACAGGATACTAGTCTGTACCGGAAACAGACTACTAGTCTGTATCAAAACAGGATACAAGTAAGGAATGTTAGCCAGAGTAATTAAAACTTTACAAGTCTAAACCAAGTTTGGAAAAGTATATATTAGACTTATGCTCTACTCTAAGCTGTGATGTTGACTTATACTCTACTCTAAGCTGTGATGTTGACTTATACTCCACTCTAAGGTGTAGATGTTGACTTACAGTCTACTCTAAGCTGTAGATTTTGACTTATACTCTACTCTAAGGTGTAGATGTTGACTTACAGTCTACTCTAAGCTGTAGATTTTGACATACTCTACTGTGTTAAGTGTCGAGTTGCTTGTGTTTTAGTTATTGACTTATAATATACTCTAAACTGTAGATATTGAATTATATTCTACTCTAAGCTGTATATATCGACCTGTACCCTACTTTCAGCTGTAAATATGAAATATGATTATGTACTGTTCTGTAAGTTGTACATTACAGATATTGATTGCAGTTAGTATTCTAAACTTATGTTAACATATTTAAAAATGCAATGACACTAAAACGAATTCTCTAATACAAATATTAAAAATCTAAAAAATAAATAAATAATAAATAGTTTCGCAACCAGAGTGAAATTCTTTATCTGAAAAATAATTTTTATAGTGTTAATAGGACAATCTATGGACAGTAAGCTGGAAGTCGAGTTGCTTGTGTTAAGTGTCGAGTTGCTTGTGTTAAGTGTCGAGTTGCTTTTGTTAAGTGTCGAGGTGCTTGTGTTAAGTGTCGAGTTGCTTGTGTTAAGTGTCGAGTTGCTTGTGTTAAGTGTCGAGTTGCTTGTGTTAAGTGTCGAGTTACTTGTGTTAAGTGTCGAGTTGCTTGTGTTAAGTGTCGAGGTGCTTGTGTTAAGTGTCGAGTTGCTTGTGTTAAGTGTCGAGTTGCTTTTGTTAAGTGTCGAGGTGTTGTGTTAAGTGTCGAGGTGCTTGTGTTAAGTGTCGAGGTGCTTGTGTTAAGTGTCGAGGTGCTTGTGTTAAGTGTCGAGTTGCTTGTGTTAAGTGTCGAGTTGCTTTTGTTAAGTGTCGAGGTGTTGTGTTAAGTGTCGAGTTGCTTGTGTTAAGTGTAGAGGTGCTTGTGTTAAGTGTCGAGGTGCTTGTATTAAGTGTCGAGTTGCTTGTGTTAAGTGTCGAGTTGCTTTTGTTAAGTGTCGAGGTGTTGTGTTAAGTGTCGAGGTGCTTGTGTTAAGTGTCGAGGTGCTTGTGTTAAGTGTCGAGGTGCTTGTGTTAAGTGTCGAGGTGCTTGTGTTAAGTGTAGCTAAGACCATCTCCAGGTTTTCATGCACGTTTTGGTTTTACCCGGGGGGGGGGGGGGGGGGGGGGGGGGTTCTTCATCATAAGAATGAAGAAAACTTTACATCGGAATACATTTATCAGGATTATTTAGATATCCTATCAATGACATTTGTCATCCTTATTTGGTGCAGATTCAAACTATACTCCTTGGTTCAGAGTTGGGCTACAATAGGGGTTCAATGTCTTGAAGAAGGAGGAAACATACATATTTCCTATATATTTGCCTTTGATTTCTCTATTACAATGATAGCCATTTTCTCATGAATGTGCTGTAGTTTTGAACAATGCGCGTATGAATCATGATGATATAGGTCGTCTCTTTTAACGGCTAAGATTTCCTACAGAAATGAAAGGAGACTATAAATATAAAAAAAAATGCATAGATATTGCGCGCTATGAAGTATGTCGTTCATACCTTCAGGTGTTTTCAAAAATGAAATTTATTTCTTAAATATCCTCTCGACAAATATAACATATCACAACATATCAATCGCCCTCGTACCGCCATATTCTTGTTTTTCTTTTGACTTGAATTATTCTTTATTTTGTACTTACTTGTGACTGACGAAATAGAGTCTATGCTAATTTATATATTCGCACTCTCACTTTTATAAGCTTCTTGTTAGTAAAAACTTCTACATGTATATTATCCTCCTAAAAATATATGAAATCTTCTGTTGCGTTTTATCCGACACCTATTTCTATATATTTGTTCGAAATTTTCACTTTCTTCTCAAGAATCACATGACCAATTGTATATCTCTTTAGCCAGAGTGTTTTCTCAAATGACGATTTACACCTTTCTCTAATGATTGGAGTTTTGAATGTAGCCTTAGATCCGCTCCTGGTTTCTTGGCTGAATTCATTTTCACGCAGTTTTTCAATTCGCACTTTTATGTTCGTTCAATTATAATGTTGTGTTTGAATGATAATCACAGTAAGTCCACAGTGAAAATAGTGAAAATTAAATAGTCATGAAATTAAGGATGTATATCGTAGTAAAATTAGGTGGAACCATTGATAAAAAAAAATGCTTGGCAGCTCCGATTTACAAATAACTCAATACAGGGTCACAATTGGGATTTCAAGTTTCATATACATGTATATACAAGAAAATCCATTTTAAATCTTCTTAAATACCACAATAATACATATGATCAAAATAAGGCACAAGCATTCTTAATTTGTGTTGATATCTACATGTACTTGTTCATACTCTGATCGCGAAAACTAGAGCGGACCAACAAGAAATGTATGTACTGAATGCGATTCCATACTACTTGTTAAATCAGAACGCAAACATCTTCATGCAGTGTATATCAAAATCAAGACCCTCAGGCTAGAGGGGGGTCACAACTAGAATCTTAATCTTATGTATTGTATATCACATATGTACATAGGAATATCATTATATCTGATACATGTAGTGTTCTTTATTAACTGAAAAGTTTTTCAAGTTAACGCAGAAAACGAGATCTCGTTTGTCATACTAAACATTAAAACCACGACAGAATCGGAGACTAATTACTATTAGTAGTAGTAGTAGTAGTAGTAGTAGTATTTAATATACTCTGCAAAAAAAGAAACGCATAATGGATTTTTTAAGATTTTAGTAGATGTATTTTGGATTATGATTTGACAATAAAAAATGTAGATATTCACTAGAATTGTTTCAATTGAAAAAAATTACAGTCCAAACCTTAGATATTGGTGGAAAAAAAGTCAGATCATCACAGTTAAGAACACTTCCTGTCACGTTTAAGTTAGTACCGTGTATGACCACCTCGAGCTGCCAACACAGTTCTGCATCTCCTTGGCATAGAGTCAATCAATGTTCTTACGTTATTGCGTGGAATTGTTCGCCATTCCTGTTGTAACATTTGACGGAGCTGATCGAGGGTCTGAGGCGGAGGTTGGCGCAGGCGCACACGTTTATCCAGTTGGTCCCATAAGTGTTCAATCGGATTCAAATCCGGTGATTTGGAAGGCCATAGTAGCACATTAATGTTGTTCTGCTGAAGGTAGTCAATTGTTAAGCGGGCTGTGTGAGGCCTAGCATTGTCATGTTGGAATAACTCCCTCTGTCGGTCAATTACGCGCATAAGGTGAAGTTGGAGAATTTCGTCCCTGTACCTTTGAGCCGTTAAATTGCCCGGGACATGTACCAGTTCTGTTTTACGGTCATTAGAGATCGCCGCCCACATCATGACGCTACCTCCACCGAAGCTATCCACTTCTTGGACACACGAGGAAGAGAAACGTTCATTCCTGCGCCGGTATACACGGATTCTTCCATCACGTTTCTGTAGCAGAAAACGGGACTCATCGCTGAACCAGATTCTACGCTAGTTGCGGAATGCCCAGCCCCTCAATCTGTTGCACCATCGGACTCTTTCTCGTCTGTGTAACGGTGTCAAAACTGCTCCAAAATACGGTCTTCTGGGTCTAATGCCATATTGTCGAAGTCGGTTGCGGACTGTTTGCGAGCTGATTCTTCTCAATCCAGGTATTCCGACTGCAGTAGCTGTTGCAGCAACGGTTCGATTCCGTAGATGAAAGACCCGGATGTAGCGATCTTGTCCAGGAGTCGTAATGCGAGGTCGCCCACTCCTCGGTCGGTCATTAGTAGAGCCAGTCTGTTGGAATCTGTTCCACAGCCGAGAAATTGTGCTCTGATTTACGTTTTCAGTTCGTGCAATCTCACTTTGGGATACTCCGGCCTGGAGACGGCCAATGACGATATTTCGAGTAGCAGGGTCCAACCTTGGCATGGCAGCATTTTAACGTTATGATGAATTCAAGCTTCAAACTTCGTCCTTTTATACGCTTTAATGTAGTGGTTGAATTAAGCACAAAGTTCTCGTGAAAAACGTAAGCCAAATTCCATGGCGATAGAGGCGATGTGCAATTTTAGAGAGTCGCCGAGCTAATTTGGCAGAGAGCCAAATCAAATGAACAGACCTTTAAAGTTTCATACTTACCTGTAAAAAATCAATTACTCAATTAACCATTTCAGTTTACCTGGTAAAATACATAATTTGCATTTTTAAAATTTCAAAAGGGCTATGCGTTTCTTTTTTTGCAGAGTATATATTAATTCGTTTCTTATTTAATAATTTTGGGGGTTTTTTTATTTAGTTTTGGTTTGCAAAGATTTAGGAGAATGTTTCCTTCTTGATAAGCTCTACTAACACACACAAATTGTTCTTAATTTCGTTTTATATTTTATTTAGTAATTTCGTTTTTAATTTCGTTTTGGTTTAATATGTCTTAATTTCACGGGGGTTTTTTTATTTGATATTTTCCTTTTTATTTCTTCATTTGGTATTTTTTTATTCAATGATTCCGTTTTATATCTAATTATTTCGTATTTTATTTATTAACTTCATTTTGTATTTAATAATTTCGTTTTTTTTTTAATTTAGTTTTGGTTTGCACCAGTGGGCTTCCATACCTAAGTCAGCACAAGTGCAAATTTTACAAGAAGCTCGTATTGAAATTATTTGAAGAAAATGAGTTTGTTTGTTTGTTTGTTTTAATGAATGAATTATTGGGGGGGTTTTAAAAAAAAAAAAAAATTAGTGAAATGAGATGATTTCTCGATTTTCTGAAATCAGACAATGAATGCAGAATTGATTTAATGTAACATGAATCATATATATATAATAATAATAATAATAATATATGCATTTATATAGCGCCCTATATAAAAATAAATTTACCCTAAAGCGCTGAACATGATAAAAATTATATCACATGACCACATTAACAAAAAGCCTGTGATACAGTAAACATGGTAAGGATTAAAACGCTTCAATTCAAATTACACAATTATACAGACACTAGAATACAAATGAAAGTAATATTAACAACAAAAGATTCAGAAGGACACCAAGATGACTGAAGGTTAAAAATACATGAAATAAAATTGATATACGTCTAGGTAAAATGATTAAACACTGTATGCTAATTTAAAAAGATACGTTTTTAAGTCCCGTTTGAATGTAAAAATTGATTTCTGGAATCGCAGCGAGTCTGGTAGATTGTCCCAGAGTGTCGCTGCTGCGTGATCAAACCGACGAATTCCGTATATATATATATATATATATATATATATATATATATATATATATATATATACAGGTTGGTAAAGACTTGTAATACAGATTCTTCTGAGACAAATTCTCTTCTCTAAGAAAACAGTTTCTAGATAAATACAAAACTGCTTACCTTCAAAAGTTTGCATGTAAGACACCGGAATAAAACCTGAATTAGAAAAAAATAAAAATTCTATCATCTAATAAAGACGAAAGCCCGTATTATTTATTTAATGGTAGCAATATGTGTCCTGTAACTAGAAATGCCTGATATTGTCTGTGAAAGACTTCAAAAATACATAAAGTGTAAATGTTTATTTCACAAATATAGAAAGTCGTCTTACATAAGAAGAAATATAGGTCTTAACCGGAAAAAATATTTTTTAAAAATATTTCATACTCACAAAACACTGTGAAAAATGGAGAGACCAAATGATGGTGAATCATGCTTCTTGATCAATATCAGAGTTTCCTGAGATACGTTGCTTCTTTAAATTTTAACGTACCAGCTGAACTCTTATCATCTGTGACAGCATATTAGCCTGGTCATGAACTCACTACAAGTTAACCCGTGACATCGAATTATTTCGCTCGAATTTCCATTCATATAAAAACCGAAAAAGATAAACAAAACAAACAAACAAAAAACAAAAACAAAAAAAGACACCCCCCCCCCAAAAAAAAAACCAGAAATGCCTTTTTTTCTTTTAAAATATTGGTTACAGTTTTAGGACGACTTCATTTTTTTATTTTTTTTTTTTTACTTTATTCTATTTTTAGTAGTTTGGAGAAAAGATCAAACTTTACAATATGCCAGTAATATTGATTGATAAATCGAACAATTGAATTTTATCGGAGCCGTAATGATACTACGTAACAACATCAACATGATTGATCACACATCTATGAAATATTCATTCCAAGGAAAGTGAGATCTGTTATTTCATAATCAATGATGTTCATTTTCCAGAATCACCGCATGTCATTTCACATTGGATTTCAAAATATACATTCATTATAGACCTGTTAAATTCCCAGGACATTGTTCATCATTATCACACTCCCATGCTTAATAAAAGATCAGAAATCCTCATTTGATATTCGAATAGATTTTGTTTGTTCCTTCGAGAATTTTTCACCTATACTGAGATGTCACCAGTTGTAGGTGAAGGTCCACAAATTTAGACCTATACAGGGATAGAAACTCCTAATTTTGAGAAGTCGCAATTAATTGAAAGAACCAAATCAATGAGCTCTGAAAACTACCCGTAATTTTAAAATTAAAGCTCTTTTTGATTTTATTTATTTATTTTTTATTTTCAGATGTATGTGACGTCAAATTACTATAATAGGTAAATGCATAATGACACCATATGTAAATGTAGACTCACCATTGATTTTATAAAATATTAAATCATTTTGTTCATTATTTGATACTTGACTGGTACAAATGTCATATTCAGGGACTCGACCCAGACATAAAACATTACATTATTGATGACATATTCAGGTTTGCCAGGGACAGTAGTCAGCTTTATGTCGTGTCTTGACTGTTGGTCTCTTTGTTTTCTGTCCAGTGCCGTTTCCTGACTGATTGTTGTGGCCTGAAGTCTTTCAGTTTTGGTCCCAGTATTGATGTTCTCAGTAACATATCTCGTGTTGTTTCTGCTGACAGGTGCCATCTCCAAATACTTTTCACTCTTTTCAAAACAGATAGAGCGCTCACGTGATACATTGGATGAGGGGTAGCTGTAGATTAAATGTGTGATTTTCTGAAAGGCTCCTTTATCTTTATTTGCTGGCTGACTCTTTGCCAGATTGCAAGAGGATGAACTAGTCTGAATTGCACACTTCTGAAAATGTGTATTTTTTTAAAGTCATCCACTCTTTAAGAGTTTTCTTCAGATTACATTCTGCATTTTCCAGTATCACTTGAAAATGATTGAAAAGTAACTTGATGTCATCTGTACCATATTGCAGCAATTACGGTAGCACGTTGTTGAATATCAGGCCAGTTTTTGTGATCATACACATAGGTAACGGAGTACAGGGAGTTAGTTGTAAGGTCCCTGAATCCTGTTTGAAAACAGTCTAAGAGAAAAGGCCAAGATAACTAACAATACTCAGTCTCATAATTCCTTAAAAATACAAATCAGAGGCATGGGTAAACACAGACCCCTGGATATACCAGAGGTGGGATCAGGTGCTTAGGAGGAGTAAGCATCCCCTGTTGACCTTAAAAGATAGCATGGTTTTCCTCTGAACGAAATTTAATTTCATTTACCCAATGATGTTTAGTGGAAAGTTTGGTTGAAAATGGTTCATTGGTTTTGAAGGAGAAGACGAAAATGTTACACGGACGGAAGTACGGCACGATCGATGGACGCCATACAAAATGTGATCAAAAGCTTTCAGCTTACGCTTCAATTAAACAAGATCGCACGACTACTAAATGGTACGATTTACAGCGTTTTAGTTACATCACGTGACCCATCGAAGTGTAAATCTCTGTCGCAAGCTTCGAATGGTAAAACGATAGTTTTAGATCCTCGTGTGATTCATGGTTCGACTGGTCGTGCGTTTACAAAAGATCAGTCGCACGATCAGTGGTATTTAATCGAGCAACCGGTGGCAGCGACCAGCGACTGGCTAGCAATTAGTCCCAGTAGTTCATCTTTGTGACCGATGTTTGATCGTAAGGTCCATCACAACAACCTACCGCTGCCAGATCGCTGGGAAGTTTTCATACAGGCGTTAATGTCAACAGTCCGTCAATTCACCAAGAAAAGCAAGAACCGGGAATTTCTCCAGATCTTGAAGCTGTGCGGACCTGCGACTGTTGCAACTTTTGTTGCGTTTGAATTGGCATTTGCATCACTTCGTTGCTGGATTCGCATCCCAGCCATGTTGATATGTTATTTTTGTAGATGGAAAATATCTTGAGGAGTCATACGATTCATTGGGATATTGCACAACCAGTCATGCCACAAGTTTCGTAATACTGCGATTAGTAATACGATATGAATATCACTATATGGTCCAAAAACTGTGCACGATTGGTAGTGCGACTTGCGTGACCAACCCATAGGTTACCGAAGACTGACAAGACGTTTTGAACATGTTGAAAGACCTCGCTGCGATTGATTTTGCTCGTATGATCATCTATGCGCTTTATTTGCGATTTGTTTGTGAGTTTTGACATTTCCAGCTGTTACTAGGTTGTATCTTGGTGTGACTGAGATTTAAGCTAGTAAATATACAGGATAAACCTCGGGCTCGGAGACATCGAAGGCCCCTAACTGTGGAAATTAAATATACATGATAAACCTCGGGCTCGGAGACATCGAAGGCCCCTAACTGTGGAAATTAAATATACAGGATAAACCTCGGGCTCGGAGACATCGAAGGCCCCTAACTGTGGAAATTAAATATACATGATAAACCTCGGGCTCGGAGACATCGAAGGCCCCTAACTGTGGAAATTAAATATACAGGATATCATTACATGTACTATCATGATACAGTTGTATATCACCAGTATTAAAACATGTTGGTAACGTCGTCTCTAGTGTCCGAGCTCCAAGTCCGAGGTTTATCCCATAAAACAATATGCCGACTTTTCGCTTGTTGTCAAGCAAAATGGTGGTGCGTCCTTAGCTACAAAAATGAAAGTCTTCGATTGCCTAATACTCTTGAACATGTCCGCAATTACGGGTATTTTTAAGACGACGCATTCTTACGTGTTTGTTCTAAGTTTAAGAAAAGAGGCCTCCGATATGAAGGAATATTTTGAATGAATTGGGATTACGAGGGTTGATTGATAGATTGTGAACGTAATATGTCATTGTTTGAATTTTGCGGACATGTTGCATCAATTTTCAACATAATCCGCTTCAGTATCTACACTTTTGCCAGCGATGGTTAAGGGCCTCAATGCCGCTTATAAAGTCTTTTTCTTGACCGTTCAAAAAGTCCTCCATTGAATATTGACATCACTGTCTCGCTGAAATTGGGTACCGAAAATGACCTTTTTTCATTTTTGGAAATAGATGAAATATCATAGAGCGAGATCAGGCGAATAGGGCGAATGCTCAATCATTTTAAAGCCACAATCGTTAATGACAGCCATGGCAATGACAGACTTGTGAACAGGGGCATTGTCTGGTGGAACAACACACCTTTACTGAGTTTTCAGCGGCGCTTTAGTTTAATATTTTCCCGTAACTGCCTCAGAAGTGATGCATAGAATGTGCTATTAATTGTTTGTCCCTTTTGGAGATAATTTAACATCGGGAATACCATCAACATCCTAGAAAACCGAGGTCATAACCTCTCTAGCTGATGAAGCAGTCCTTGCCTTCTTTATCCTTGGGTGCTTAGTCTTTCTTATACAAATATTGGATCACCACTCTTTCAACGATTTGTCCATTTTGCAAATGTCACTTGCCTTGTTTACTTTATAGTGCTACCTCGTCGATATGACCAAATGACACCAGTCTTTGGGTACACGGCCTTAAATAGCCAGGGAATAGTAGGACTGAAAAAGGACATCGATGCTAACCTCCTTCAATACAAGGCCCATAACATGTCAATCAGCCCTCGTATAAGGATTAAACAATCTTTTTAAAGAATTTATTGATATATAAACTGCTGACAATTTACTTACAAGTGATTTGTATCTTTATTCAATTTGTGAGTAAAATGTCACGAGTTCACACACTGGCTGATTGATTGTTTGTTTATTGTTTGTTTGTTTGTTTGTTTTCAGTCCCGTTGACAATTTTTCATCATACATCAATAAATGTTTAACACTATAGTGTATTTTCAAAAACAAAAATTTCTTACATGAGCAGTATAAAAATCAACAATGGTGGAACAGATATTACGTTGCTTCTTCTTTTAATCAATATGGTTTGTAGCCCATTTAATGAATACTGTACATTAACCCGTGTATGCACGGGGGGATAGAAGATATCATAGTGAATTTTGAAAGTAAAAATCAGACATTGGAGTTTTGAAAAGTAGAAAATACTTATATCATCATTAATTACAGATGAAGGGCTGCAAAATTTAGGCCTATGAGCAGGGAGGGGTCTTTAACGTGCCACAACTACTGTGACACGGGACATCCGATGGACCGCCCCATTTAGTCGCCTCTTACGACAAGAAAGGGGTACTGAGGATATATTCTAACCCGAATCCCCACAAAATCGCTCAACAAAAGAAGCGATGTATTGTTGCATCATATCTTAATGAAAATGGGCATCATTTGTAAAGTTACACTGAGCTTTTTATCGCCGGATTTATATCATTGGATTAAGTTATTTTGTCATCAAATTTATATCACTGAATTATGTCAGGCGCGGATCCAGCTATTTTCATCCAGGGGTGGGGAAGGTGTCAAAAAGGCCGAGAGTGTGGGACCTGGTTTCAGGGCGAAGCCTCCAGAATTTCCACGTTTTTACAGATAGTAGACTATGTGAAATCTGCACCCAAAATTGTGGAACGGTAATTTTCATATTTATATTATGACCTTGAATTTTGAAACCGTCCCTAGTGAGCGAATAAAGTCGATCGACAGAGTTGATGAAGCAATATTAAACGCGGTGTTAGGGTGAAAGATGACTATATTTTCTTTCAGTTGGAAATTCCAGGGGAGGGGGGTCCAGACCCCTCCCCCGACCACCCACCCCCTGTAGATCCGCGCTCGTATGTGCATTTATGAAAGTTAAACGTTTACTCATTACTGGAGACATTAGAAGTTATGTATGAGTGAGTGATTGAGTGGAGACATTAGAAGTTATGTATGAGTGAGTGATTGTGTGGAGACATTATAAGTTATGTATGATTGAGTGATGAGTGGAGACATTAGAAGTTATGTATGATTGAGTGGAGACATTAGACGTTATATATGATTGAGTGGAGACATTAGAAGTTATGTATGAGTGAGTGATTGAGTGGAGACATTAGAAGTTATGTATGATTGAGTGGAGACATTAGAAGTTATGTATGAGTGAGTGATTGTGTGGAGACATTATAAGTTATGTATGATTGAGTGATTGAATGGAGACATTAGAAGTTATGTATGAGTGAGTGATTGAGTGGAGACATTAGAAGTTATGTATGATTGAGTGGAGACATTAGACGTTATGTATGATTGAGTGGAGACATTAGAAGTTATGTATGAGTGAGTGATTGAGTGGAGACATTAGAAGTTATGTATGATTGAGTGGAGACATTAGAAGTTATGTATGAGTGAGTGATTAAGTGGAGACATTAGAAGTTATGTATGATTGAGTGGAGACATTAGAAGTTATGTATGAGTGAGTGATTGTGTGGAGACATTATAAGTTATGTATGATTGAGTGATTGAATGGAGACATTAGAAGTTATGTATGAGTGAGTGATTGAGTGGAGACATTATAAGTTATGTATGATTGAGTGGAGACATTAGACGTTATGTATGATTGAGTGGAGACATTAGAAGTTATGTATGATTGAGTGGAGACATTAGAAGTTATGTATGAGTGAGTGATTGAGTGGAGACATTAGACGTTATGTATGATTGAGTGGAGACATTAGAAGTTATGTATGAGTGTGATTAAGTGGAGACATTAGAAGTTATGTATGAGTGAGGTTGTTTCTGCAATGAATTAAATTCCAAAGTTTTACAGCACCTGCCATAGAAAAAGTTTTGAATAATTCTAATCCTTGGGCATTGTACTATGCATTTTATGTATTTGGGGGGGGGGGGGGGGGGCGTAAATAATGTGTTGAGAGATATAATTGAATTTGAGCTCAAAGGCCGATTAGTATCAAGGATTTTTTTTGCTTCTTATGACTTATTATCTCGAAATTCAACCCCCCAAAAAAATTACTAATCGGCTTTTTATGAAAGTCGATAGGCATCAAGGAAATTCATCTACTTGTCCTTGTGACGAGATAATTATTAAAAAAAAAAATTCTTGATACTAATCAGTTTTGCTCCTGTGATTACCATGCGGAAGAACGTTCTGTGACTATTTTATATATTTACAAAATCCGATTAAAATCAAGGAAACTTTTTCTTGTTATAACGAGATGGTTAGATCTCATATAAGGTAAGATCTGAAAATCCAACAAATGGATTTTTAAAAAAATACATATTTAACTTATCAGCTTTCTACGATAAGTATAATTCTAAAGAAATGCGTGTACTTCTTATAACATTTCCTTGATGGTAATCAGTTTCAAACTTATGGCCGTTTTTCTGTTGGGAAGAAAAAACTGTGTGTGTGTGTGTGTGTGTGTGCGAGAGAGAGAGAGAGAGAGAGAGAGAGAGAGAATATTTGCATGTGTGTGAGTGTTTGTGTGAGTCTGTGTGTGTGTGTGTCAGCGAGTTTGTGTGTGTGTGTGTGAGAGAGAGAGAGAGAGAGAGAGAGAGAGAGAGAGAGAGAGAGAGAGAGAGAGAGAGAGAGAGAGAGAGAGAGAGAGAGGGGGGGAGCTACAAAGAGAATTACAGGGGTGGTAATTTATTGCGCTTGTACATGTAGAGGGCGGAAGATGTAACGGAGGCCTCTCAGTCTGACACATCAGTTGATTTCAGACGTCAATATTCATCAGCAATAGGCAAGTTAACTCCAGTAAAGTAAAATCTTATGATAAAAATAAGTTTTCTGCAAAGTAGAGTCTCTCTGTCTCTCTCTCTCTCTCTCTCTCTCTCTCTCTCTCTCTCTCTCTCCTTATTTATATTTGATTTGATTTCCGGTAAATTATACCATGAGTGGTTTGTTTTTTTAAACATTAACTTCAAAGATGAAGTCGCAATTTGTGAAAGCTTTGTCATTTTATTCCAAATTAGATGTGATTTCGATCTAAACAAAAGCAGTTGTATCAGCTTCGCTGCAGTTATTAGACTTCTCGGAGAGTGTTCTGATTAAATCAATGAAATTTAGCTGCTTTACAATAAACCTCTATATATATCACAGAACACAATCAAGAGATTCTAAATCCAGAGAGTAAGTGTGAGTACCTGTCCATTATAATTATCCCCATTTTCTAAAGAGATCCAGAGATTTTATCCTTCGTAAACTATTTGGTAGGGCAAAAAAGAGGGGATGGGGAAGAAAAGGGTAGGGGGGGTCCTCTCGCTCCTAGCACTCTATCTCATGTATACGATACACAATTTCCCCCCATTCGTGTAGTTAATTAAAAATTTTCCTGTAGTTATTTAAGAAATGTTTTGTGTAGACAATTAAGACACTTCTCGTGTAGTTAATTAGGAAGTGGCTCGTCTACTTAATTAAGAAAATGTCTTTTAGAATTTGAAAGCATGTGTGATGAAAAGAGCACGTTAGCGCTCCATGAAATATATGCAGGTGTGAAGAGACTTGATGTATATCGCTACATTTTCATCATTTTGATTGCATTCTAATAATGATGAAAATGGCAATTCATACTCAGTGATTGGTCTATTTCAAAAGTTGAAAGTTTATGAGATATTAACCTTCAATTTGAAATAGTAACTAATTATCGAAAAAGGATAAGAACCCATAACGATTTAGAGTCTCAAATACTAATTTTGATGAATAATAATTCATTATAGTACATAAATGATGCTTTGTCTTTGTAAAGACATACAGCTCTTATTATGTCTATTTTTATCCAAAATCACATCAACACAGGTGTTGACAATTTATGATAATGAAGTTAGTATAGTTCTTGCTTCGGAGCTATAACGTGTAATTCATTTACTTTGCACATCGAAAACAACCGATTTCCACATTCATTCGCTTTTAAAATTCATATTGTTTGCAGTCAACAACCGACACCATATTGATATTCATAATCTTTATTTATAAAAATATTCTGACTAAGAATTGAAAATTAAAATGTCTGTATTCATGGATACGAATTGTTTATTTTAGTATTATTGTCATGGCAATGGTTTTGTGATTAACTGCAATATTTTACATGTATAATGTTTGATGAGTAACATTTTCAAACTATAATGTATATTTAGATTTTAACAATTATAAGAAGTAAATATATCTAATTAAAGCAATATTTTGATCTACTTGAGAAACAGAAAACACGAAGGAGCTCACCTTTTTTTTTTCTTTTTTTTTTTTTTTTTGCATTCTGACGTGCTGACATTTGACCCTCCGTCACATGTACAAAACATTTTTGAATAATTCTTTCTGATATTTAAATTCTAATACTTTAACATTATATTGCACCAATAGCATTAATTTCTGTGACAGGGCCGATTATGACCCTTTGTGGGCCTATTTCTTGCCAAAAACTAGGTCAATCATCAAAGTCTAGCTTACAAGTTCAACAAATCTGGTATCATTGGAAAGTTCTTCTTACAAGAAATGCACATGCTAAATATGAAAGCAGTTCCTCTTCCGATTTGAAAGATATGGCTTGTATTCGAATTTTCTATAAGTAGATCAAAGGTTATTGTGAAGATCACCAGGTCAAAGATTCTGGGGTCAATGGAAAGGTCTTGCCACAGGGAATACACATACTAATTATGAAAGGTCGACCATTGTGGTGGATATGACCAAGGTTAAAGTATTTGCCGAAGACGGACATACAGACTGACAGACCAAATATTATATGCTCTCGAATCTCTGCGTCCGGGAGCATAAAAATGTTACGGGGAAAATGACCTTGTTTACCATCAAAAAAGCGATACAGGCTTTAACTTATTTTATATAAATTTTGTGTTTCTTTGGAATGATATACCGGTCGCGGTAGCTCAGCGGTTAGAGCGTTCGCCACTGACACGTCAAACCTAAGACGTAAACGTAGTCAGTGATTGCTCCTTCGCCAAACGCTCGGCATTTAGATTGATTGATTGATTTTATATTGTTTAAAGTCCCGTTCGAGAATCTTTCAGTCATATGGAGACGTCACCATTACCGGTGAAGGGCTGCAAGATTTAGGCCTATGCTTGGCGCTCAGGGCCTTTGAGCATGGAGGGATCTTTATCGTGCCACACCTGCTGTGACACGGGACCTCGGTTTTTGCGGCATTTAGAAGTGAGAATCACGGGTCTTTCGGAATTGACCTTAAAAGCGTAGGTCCATGTCGCGGCAGGAGTTGGCACGTTAAAGAACCATGAGCGCTAAATAAGAATAGGTCTAAATTTGTGGTACTTCACCTACAGCTGGTGGCGTCTCAATATGAATGAAAAAGTTTCGACGGGACGTAAAACAAACAAACAATCAATCAACGGAGTCCAAATTTTGCTGCGATTCGATGCATACATGAATATGTAATAAAACATGCATAAAAACTATATATACGTTCCAATTTTCTAAATAAAATATTTTCAAGAAAATTAAAAATGTTCTTTGTTAATATTTTTTTTTAATCCACGTCTAAAATTTTCAAGAAAAATGTCAATGAAAAAAAAAAGATATTAGAAAAATATCTATGTTTTTAAAAAAAATGTAATGTCAAAAATTCATAAATATTTCGATTTTCATACCTGAACTGAACTCGATGGAACGGAAGTCCACTGAGCTCAATTTCGAAGTTGAAAAAAAAAAGCCCGCATTATATAACACTACGAAAATGAGCTGAATGGGTTCTCGTACAATGGAATTGTGATATTATAAAAATACTTTTAAAAAGTGGCCACACAGAACATTTCAATCATAAAACTACATTCCACTGTAGTAAAATGGTTTACAAATCAAACCACTTATAATTTAACTAATTTCTTGATTAAAAGTACATAGAATCAGCAGCAATTTCATTATATTGGTAATTTCTATTGATTTTGATCGGGATCGGTACTTTTTTCTCAGGGTCGGTGGAAATCTTAAAATAAGGATATTTCCAAAATTTGGTCATTTCATGTCAATTTCTTTTTGAAATATATTTGTCTGATATATATACTGTTTTCCGAATGACATGTTTCTTGAAAATTTAGTCATAGATTCAAAAATATTAACAAATAAAAGTTACATTTTTCTAAAATGCTATCTATTGCAAATATCAAATCATCTTCAAGAATTTTCTTCGCGGATTTTAATAGATATTTATATCATGCATAAGATGAAAGTGAAGTTTGGATTTTAAAATCCCTTAGTTTAGTGTAAACAATCCCTTATTTGTAAACAATATATATATATATATATACAGAGATACACACACACACACACACACACACACACAAAGAGAAAAAAAGAGGAGAAAAAAAGAAAAAAGTCATATGAAATAATTGAGAGCTAAAGATTAGATAGCTTTTCTAAGTGTATAAATCGTCCTCAGAATTTGTATCTATGTTCTTCCGGTCGCCATGATAAAACAAATTCACGATTTTTAACTCCTAAGTTTAGGAGTTTTTTTTAACCTCTTTAACTTTTTGAAGTTTTTTAACTTCTAAGTTAGGGCTTAGTACCCTTTCAGAAAATATGTAAATCTTCAACAAATAATGACCAGTTAGGAACGCTAATTCAACATTAAGCATAAATTATTTTCTTAATTTTACACAGCGGCCGTTTGTAATCATATAATAAAAGAACTAGGATATATTATCTTTAAACATTACACTTTTTTCTTTCGTATGAGTAATGATTTTGTTTCTGATTTCACAATGTATGACTTCTGTAAAAGAAAAGAGCGGAAAGTTTACAAAGCTATGCTCAGCAAGAACCAAAATTATAACTTACAATGCATTTGTCATGTTCATGCGCAATTCTTTAATTCTAGGAGTTACAAATATGTTTTTAGGGGGGTTTTTTGGGGGGTTTTTTGTTTGTTTGTTTTTTTGTTGTTTTTGTTTTTTGTTTTGTTTTGTTTTTTGTTTGTTTGTTTGTTTGTTTTGTTTTGGGGTTTTTTTTGTTTTTGGGTTTTTTTTGTTTGTTTTTGTTTGGTTTTTTTTGGGGGGGGGGTTGTTTTGTTTTTGTTTTTTGTTTGTTTGTTTGTTGTTTTGGGGTTTTTTTGTTTTGTTTTTTTTTTAAATGTTATGACTTATTCCATGCGTTATTCTTGTATTCACGAGCTGATGTCACGAAAATGGAAATTTGAGAAATTGGCATTGGCACCGAAAGGGTAAATGATGATCTATTGATTGTTTTATTTATTTATTTATTTCATTTTATTTTGTAATGTGCCAATTATATGATAAAACATACTTTTTTCATATCACGTCTTACAATAAGCCTCGATCAATGTTTTGGTTTAAGAAATGTAAATTTGGGTTTGTGTAGTTTCTTTTTTTTTTATTTTCTGTTCCCCTTATATGAACTCGCATTTTGTATAGAAACATGGCGATGGATTTGGAAACGTAAATAAGTCTATGAATTTGTTAATAAAACATATTGTGTATATGGACATTTATGCTTGGTATATGATAATGCCGTTATTTGTCAAAGATTATACATATCATAAATTAGAACAGAAAATGTGGTTTATATTCTTTTTGTTTAATGAAAAGGAAAAGAAACTCAAAATGTTAAGGCTCAGTTTTTCACAAATAAAAAAAAATTGAGGCTAGCTTTTAGAAAAGCTAAAAGTGCATATATTGTCTGTCTCCTCTTACAATTTAAATATATTGAATTTCCATAAAGGCTTCATAACACATCAAATATTAGATGTCGAGAAATGTGGGAAAATATCAGGGCGTAACAAAGGTTTTTTCAACAAACGGCTTATCCGGAATCAATGGTGTGAATTTACGTATCATTATTTCATATGCACTTACAAAGTAAGTAACCCAAGTTGATGACCTCTGACTTCTGTTTCAGTGAAGACATACTCCAAAATCCTCCAAATGGCATCCACTACAAGCAAATAGATAAACAAAATATAAGGAGACTTCTCTCCCATGATTATCACATATTTAGCATTTAATCACTGATTGACACCTAACACTGAAATATCACCCAGTCAACATTGCATTATTCACTATCTAACAGGTAAATATCGTTCAGGCAATATTTCATTATTCACTATCTAACACTGAAATATCGCCCAGTCAACATTACATTATTCACTAATCTAACAGGTTAATATCTTTCAGGTAATACTATCTAACAGTGAAATATTCAGGTAATATTACATTATTCACTATCTAATAGTGAAATATTCAGGTAATATTACATTATTCACTATCTAACAGTGAAATATTCAGGCAATATCGTTCAGGCAATATTTCATTATTCACTATCTAACACTCAAATATCGCCCAGTCAACATTACATTATTCACTATCTAACACTGAAATATCACCCAGTCAACATTACATTATTCACTAATCTAACAGGTTAATATCTTTCAGGTAATATTACATTATTCACTATCTAACAGTGAAATATTCAGGTAATATTACATTATTCACTATCTAACAGTGAAATATTCAGGTAATATCGTTCACGCAATATTTCATTATTCACTATCTAACAGGTAAATATCGTTCAGGCAATATTTCATTATTCACTATCTAACACTGAAATATCGCCCAGTCAACATTACATTATTCACTAATCTAACAGGTTAATATCTTTCAGATAATATTACATTATTCACTATCTAATAGTGAAATATTCAGGTAATATTACATTATTCACTCTCTAACAGTGAAATATTCAGGTAATATCGTTCAGGCAATATTTCATTATTCACTATCTAACAGGTAAATATCGTTCAGGCAATATTTCATTATTCACTATCTAACACTGAAATATCGCCCAGTCAACATTACATTATTCACTAATCTAACAGGTTAATATCTTTCAGATAATATTACATTATTCGCTATCTAACAGTGGAATATTCAGGTAATATTACATTATTCACTATCTAACAGTGAAATATTCATGCAATATCGTTCAGGCAATATTTCATTATTCACTATCTTACACTGAAATATCGCCCAGTCAACATTACATTATTCACTAATCTAACAGGTTAATATCTTTCAGGTAATATTACATTATTCACTATCTAAGAGTGAAATATTCAGGCAATATTTCATTATCCACTATCTAACAATTAAATATTCAGGTAATATTACATTATTCACTATCTAACAGTGAAATATTCAGGCAACATTTCATTATCCACTATCTAGCAATGAAATATTCAGGCAACATTTCATTATCCACTATCTAGCAATGAAATATTCAGGCAACATTTCATTATTCACTATATTGCTCATGTAGGACGTTCCCTCAGACACAACGTAACAGTTCTATCTCTACACGCAGTCAAATTTTATAGATTTTATTTTATTACAAATACACGTATGAACAATTTATATACTATATGTTGTACTACTGTATGCTATCTGTATATATAAAAATGTCAAAAGAACCACGAAAATAAAATACCATCAACATATCACTAGTTTGTCCTTTATATACAACACCAACAGCTATGAACGTGATAGTCAATATTTCAATACATTGCAAAAATACATAAAATCGAATTACAAATATTAATGATTTGTCTAATAAATGTTAAAACGCGGCGATTAGCCGATTGTATTGTGGATTAAGTGATATAACCTATTTCAAAAGGTGGAATTTTATGACAAGTACGTAACATCGTTTTGCAAAATAAAAAAAAAAATGGGGAGGGACAGACAGAGAAGACAATTGTTGACAAACAATTGTTGATACGAGGAGATGTTAGCGCTATGTAATGGCTGCTCCACTACTCGCTCTTGATGTTTGGCCTTTTTTTCTAGTGATTTATGTGGGTTGTGGTTTTGTGATTTGTTGTGCGTTTATATGTGACTTTATTGAATATAACTGCGGAATTTTGCTGTCTTGGAAACTTCTATTTTATGCAAAATTTTAGTTGATAGTTTTATGTTGTGTTCATTGATCCGTAAATTTTACCCGACTAATGTTTGTATAAATTGTTTGTCATTGCTCTAACGTTTTATTGAGAAGTCGTTCTTGTAATATGTCGAATGTCTTGTATTTGTATTAGTCCAACTTGTCTTGGTACAGATTAGTTATCTTTTGCTTGAAAGAATATTGAGAAATCGTTCTATTATTTTGTCGTACATAAGATACAATGTACGGTGTAACATCATGCCACCCCAATCTACCAGATTGTACGAAGAATACTCGTGTGCGAAGAGGCACAAAGGCAGGTCGAAGATTTATCAGACACATAAATACAATTCGTGTTGGGCAGCCCAGGTTAACTATACGACAAGTTCCAGGGGTTAATACTGACAACCTTGTCTTTATTCCAACTGACAAAACACAGAACGCACGCCCAATCTTAACACTTGTGAAACATCGAGCAGTAAAAGAGTGTACACTCAGGAACATCAACACATTGAACCTAAAACTGGTGCCAAAAATTAAACACCGAAAATGTGATGGTTACATATCCCTAGCTACTTTAAATTGTCGCTCAGTGGTGAACAAAACGGTAGCAATCAACGATTACATTGTCTCCAACGATATTGACCTTATAGCCCTTACAGAAACGTGGCTTGGAAGCGAAATTGACAATGTTATTTTATCCGAACTTACACCTGAGGGATACACTGTTTTACAAAAGCCAAGAAAACACCGGGGAGGTGGTTTGGCAGTAATTCATAAAAAGCATATTTCATGTTGTAACAAACCTATTCCCACCGACTTTCATTTCACTCATTTTGAACACTTGGAGTGTACAGTTGCCTCATCAAATAACCATGTGAGGTTATGTGTAATCTACCGCCCACCAGCTTCTAAATCCAACGGATTCAAGAACACTGTGTTTTTGAGGAGTGGTCATGCTACCTTGACCATCTTGTTATCATTCCCGAGGAATTGATAATAACAGGTGATTTTAACTTCCACTTGGATGATCCAAACAACATTGATGCAGGAAGGTTTCAGAGAATTTTGGATGGGCATGGGTTGTCGCAGCACGTGAAAGGAGCTACTCATGTCCTTGGTCACACCTTGGACTTGATTATCACGCGAAACAGCAGTCAAATCCTTGGTAGTGTGCCTACAATCAAAGACCCTGCTCTTTGTGATAACAACGGCAACGCTGGAGGTGACCAATTTGCCGTAAGCGTTCAGTTACAGATATCCAAACCGTTAAAAGAATGCAAAACCATAACTTTCCGCAAACTCCGTAAGATCGATATATCAAAATTTAGAAATGACTTAACATCATTGGACAAGCTTCATGTTCTTGACAGGTCCTTGGAAGTACTAGTTAAATGTTATGATCAGGAATTACGCACTCTCTTGGACCAACATGCTCCTGAGAAATCCAAAACTGTAACATCTCATCCAAACACTCCATGGTATACTGGTGAACTTCGATTGGCAAAGCGCGAAAAACGTTGTGCAGAGAGACTCATGCGAGAAACTGGACTTACTGTTCATAAAGAAATGTTCAAGAGCAAATCTTTAGAGTCGGGTAGATTGCTACTGTCGGCCAAAAAGAACTACTTTTCTGAAAAGATCACAGAGATCGGCAGCGACCAGAAACAACTTTACAAAATAGCAAACAATCTTTTAGGCAAAGACTGTGGTCCAATTTTTCCCACTCATGACAACAAGGAGGAAATGGCAAACGAATTCGGAAGATTTTTCATCGGGAAAATATCCACCATCCGTAACCAGCTGGCTATTTCAAAGAAAAACCTCGGACTGGATGAGTTATGCGCTGACACGGCATTTTGTGGACAACCATTAGATTGTTTCTCACTAACAACTGAAACTGAGGTTCGCAAATTAATCATGTGCTCAGCTTCTAAGTCCTGTGAATTAGACCCAATACCTACACATATTCTTAAACTATCTATTGACGTCCTACTACCAACTATTACAACTATCATCAACAAGTCTCTCTCAAATTCATCAGTGCCATCCTCTTTCAAAGAAGCTGTAGTCCGCCCGTTGCTAAAAAAGCAGGGACTCGACCATGAGGTTTTGAAGAACTACCGCCCAGTTTCCAACCTTTCCTTCATATCCAAAATCCTGGAAAAGGTGGTCAATGCACGACTGGAGCATCATCTTGTGTTAAACAATCTGCAAGATACATACCAGTCTGCATATCGGGTATATCACTCTACAGAGACGGCTCTGTTGAAGGTACACCATGATATTGTGACAGCAGTAGACTCCAACTCATGCGCTGTTCTTTTGATGTTGGACCTGTCGGCTGCTTTTGATGTGATTGACCATTCTATCCTTGTTAAGCGTCTTAAATTTTCCTATGGAATTGGTGGCGATGCTCTGACTTGGATAGAATCTTATCTCAACAATAGATATCAGCAAGTTGCGGTGTTTTAATCTGTGTCGGCCGATTTTCAACTTAATTATGGTGTACTACAGGGGTCAGTCCTAGGACCAAAGCTCTACTTGGGTATGTTCTCCAAACCCATATGCGAGATTTGCCGCAGGCACGGAATGTCTTTCCATAGCTATGCTGATGACACTCAAGTATACATGGTTATCAAACCAAGCTTGACATGGGACACTATAGCGGGTAGACTTGAGGCATGCCTATCTGATATCAGCGATTGGATGAAGACCAATATGCTTAAATTGAATCAAGACAAAACAGAACTTATTATCTTTTCTCCAAAAAACAGACCTGGTGCGTTTGAAAACTTCATAATAAATTTTGATGGTCAGATTATTGATGCAACTTCTTGCGTTAGAAACCTGGGAGTGCTCTTTGATCGGACTCTGACTTTGGATGACCATATTAGTTCAATTTCAAAACAGTGTTTCTACCAACTTCGAAATGTTGGTCGAATTCGTAAACTCATTTCGGAAAATGCTTGCAAAACGCTAGTGTGTTCCCTTGTCACATCAAGGCTTGATTATGGGAACGCATTGCTGTATGGTTTGAGTTCGGGCTCCCTGTCAAAGCTACAGAGAATTCAAAATACAGCTGCCAGAATAATAACAAGAACCAAGAAGCATGATCATATCACTCCGGTGCTGATTGGTCTTCATTGGCTACCAGTGGAATTTCGAATTCAATACAAGCTTGTTTTAACTGTCTTCAAGGCGTTGCATGAGAAGTCACCAGCATACATTCAGAACCTTGTTGATGTATATATTCCATCGAGATCGCTTCGATCAGAGAATTCGAAATTTCTGGTGACGCCCAAGGCACGTACCAAATTTTATGGAAATCGGCGTTTCGATGTCAGTGCAGCTGCACTGTGGAACAGCCTGCCAGCCATTTTAAGGTTCGAAGACAACCTGGCCAGTTTTAAAAAGTTACTTAAGACGCATCTTTTTAAATTAGCTTTTTTTAACTGACCCTTTCATCAATTTAATATTTAGATCTTAATCTGTGCTGAACATGTTTTTCGAATATTCTAATCACTGTTTAACCCATTCTATATCTAAACCCCCTTTTATATTTTGTATGCCCATATTATTTTCAATTAATTTTAGTTGTGTATATTCATTGTGCAGTTTCAAATAATTATGTAAAGCGCTTTAGAGTAATTTAATTATATTTAGCGCTATATAAATGTTAGAATAATAATAATAATAATAAACAAATATAGCAAACAAAAAGGGAACATATCAGTTGTGTTGCCCAAACTTCAAAATCCTAAATTGGAGTGGGGGTTATAAGCCAAAAATGAATAAATACTGTAAAAGATTTTATTTTGCCCAAACTTCAAAATCTTAAATCGTGGAAAGGTGATACGGGCATTCGGCCTTCACTAAATGGTTCAATTCATCGATTTCAGTTTACAGTATTACCGTTTAATAACACTACACGAAAAGTAGAGTCACATTCGGCAGCAAGTTCTTGGTGACCATCAAAACCGTCAATACTAGTTTACACCATTAAATTTTGTGCAAAAAAAAACAAAAACAAAAAAAAAAACAAAAAAAAAAAAAAACCAATTTAGAAACCTTGAATTTTGTATACCGAAGCTTAAATTTCCGAGAGAGTGAAATAGTTTATTTTACTTTTTACATAGCAGTGTAGCATTGAGAGCAGTATGGACCGGATCAGTGGTTAGACCACCCGATTAGTAAGGCAGTGGTCCTGCGTTCGATTCCCAGTCCAGCCCAAATGTTCGCCTATCTATTTCATATATAGGCATATATTACTCCCATTCCAACCTTTAATATTACACAAGTATCTCCAAAGAATAAAAAATAAACATTTTTTTCTCCGTATTTTGTTAGCTGTTACGTATATAAGAGGATAATTCCAGTGCACTGGATGTAGTCATTTACAACAGTTCAAAATGTATTTTAGATAAATGAAAACGATTGCTATTTCGTACATTCATCATAAGTTCGACACCCCCCCCCCCAAAAAAAAACAACAACCAAACAAACAAACAAACAAATGTAAAATGTAAATTAGTTTGTACTTTATTTGCATTAAATTCGTTAATCCTCCAATGAGGATCTCCTCAGCTGCTGAATGTCCATTTTTAATCATCTTCACTACCCAGGGAGGCGAGGAGAGGAGTGGACCGAAAACCCTTGGCTTGAGAAAATGATATTGAATATGCTACAAATCAATTTGTAACCAAAACTGACTATTTTACATTATTTTAAAAATAGTTATATTTAAATCTTGGTTTCCCCTTCGAGGCCCCATTTGTTCGTTTTTGACAATGAGTCTGCAGTATCGCGCACATTTAATTACAGACTGCGATTCATATGTGTTCCGAAAGTTGTGTGTAGTGCTTAGCAGTGCCACGGATGTTTATATGTAATAGCAATGACGGAAGATCAAAGCGATAAATATCCATATTTCACTTTGGACGACCATCAATTTTTAATAATTTTCATATTTGCTATTCAAGTACGTATTGGTATTAAATTTCCAGTAATGTTGGTTATTGATTTCCTACACAAGATGGGGCAACTGCGGTCATTGATAAAGCAATTTTGACAATAGTATCAAAGACAAAAGCATGAGGCCCATGGGCTACGACGCTCACCTGAGAAACCTTTGTCCTGTTGTTCTTCTTCAGAAGGTTTTCAAAACATTTAAACCTCTTTAATCCCAGTCAAATGTTGACCCAATAATCGTACCCCATTCTAACCCCAAGGGGATATGGTCATTGGATTAACCGAACTGGAATCCAGACAATTAGGACATATAACAATATGACTTACATGGTCTTGCTGTTTGGCGAGGGGGGGGGGGGGGGGGTCTTAAAGATTTTCCTCTACATTCATGTATTATGTAAAATTTAATCCCCGATTTTAGCCCCACCCTAACCTCAAGGTCCATAAAATAATCTTGAATTTACACAATTTAGAATACTGTCCTTGTACAGATGTACATAAATACAGGTAATCAGGAGTAGGATGTTATACCTGTACAGGTAATCAGAAATAGATTATCCTCCCTATACAGATAATCAGATATAGGATATTATATATATATATATATATATATATATATATATACACACACACAAGAGCTTCGTCACACAGAACAGCAATGATATAACACTGTCATAGACAATTCGGTGTCACACAGAATTTAGTCAGGTGACTTTGCTTTCTGATACAAAAGATCCACATGTTAACTAGCTCTTCGCGCAGATTAGTTTTTTATGTCGTTATTGAAACATGTCTCTAGGATTACATTAACTCTAGCTGTTTCTATATCTGGAGTGTTTATGAAACAAGTAGCCATTGAATTCTTAAGAAAATATTTATGTTTGGATTGTATAGTCCTAAATGTGATACCGAAAACGGATATTAAGTCTCGTGGTTAGCTTCACTTACTGCGTGTGTCAATGATAGGTCTTACCCTGCTGCCATTCAACACCAAAAGACATTAAACATTGATCTGGTGAATATCAAAGCTTTACAAAGTCACTGAACCTCCACAGAATTTCTAGGATTTATCGAGGATCTTTCATATCAGAACTTGTTAATTGATCTGACAACCAATTAAGCAGACAGGGGTTAAAGATATCACTTTTATTAAAATTGGACGGGTATATCTCTACCCGTGCGTCGAACATCAAGGTTTTTTGGGGGTTTTTTTTGGTTTGTTTGTTTGGTTGGTTGGGGTTTTTTGGGGTTTTTTTTTGGGGGGGGGGGTTATTGGGGAAGGGGGTGGGGGGTCCTTCAAAATTCAAAATGGTAATCGAACTTTTTAAGGTTGTATTATGGACAGACAGAGAGATAATGTATTATCATTCTGTGTAATATTGAAAAGTGATCGATGAGAAGAAACACTTTCTTTTCAGGTCGCTCTGAAGATTGTTAAGTCTTAGGTTTGCAGTACAGTAGCTACAAACTAAAAACTACTTGTCAACAACATTTCGAGGGGAAAGTTCAATTTTTTTTCACTCGGCCCGTCTATAATGGAATTTAGTTGTTGTTGTTGTTTTGTTTTTTTATCTATTTTTAAAAATGTTATCAGAATATATGAATATGCATAGAGTATGTTATGTACAATGCCGTTACAATGGTGTAGATCTTTTTCATGCTGTACGTACATTCTAAAACCATGAACATAAAACGATAGCAAATAGCTAAAGTGACGTTCACTTGATATTTCAAATTATTAACTGGGACCTGCAACACAAATGATAGGACAAAGCTTATAACAAAATTAATGAATCGATCAAATGTTTGAATTTATATTACCCCAATTCTATTTTTCAGAAGGTTTATTGTTTCAGATCTATTGTAAAGGGAAAACTTCCTAAAACGTTCCTTCGTCACAGTGTCGCTGACAGGAAACACAGCCTGCGAAATCCGCATTTACAAAGACTGCTATTTACTTACATTACTAATTACAATTTCTGATCAATACGGCACAAATGGAAATTGAAAAAATTGATAATCATAGTTTACTAATTGGATTATCTCGTCTCTAAATCAAATGCAATTGATTTTTTTTTTCATGCACAGGGATAAACGCAGACACGAAGCCATGGTCCGACGTATTCTGTCAACATTTATCTTCTTATTTTAAAATAAAATGCACATTTGAAGATCGGAATTAATACGGTTAATAATTTCGCGATTAGCTGTATTTACCAGTATTGTCCGATGATGTTGTGAAGAACTTCATCTAATAATGTACTAAGCGCAGTTCAGTGTATTATTATTATTATTTTGTTTGTTTGTTTTGTTGGGGGGTTGGGGTTTGTTTTGTTTTTGTTTTTTTTTTATTTTTGCTTTTTTTTTTTTCTTTCTTTTTTTTTTTTTTGCTTTTTTTTTCTTTTTTTTTTTTTTCTTTTTTTGTTTTGTTTTTGTTTTTGTTTTTTTTTTTTCTTTGTTTTGTTTTATTTTGTTTGTTTGTTTTTAGCATTTACGTCGGTATATTTTCGTACTTACTTCAGTATGTTTTCGTTGTATTTTCGTACTTGTATGTAGTTTACGCAGTGTAGAATCAGAGATGATAATATGTAAACTAAGCTGCATGTAAATGAAATAGTAAATCTCGTTCTTTCACAGAAATGACTGGAGCCTCTTTTCTAAGGGAGATTACCGGTATCTGGTTTCCGTGCTTTGCTAGGCTAAATATCAACACGAAATTGTTTTTCATATGTCATTAGTGGTGGTTTTATGTCTCTGCTAATGTTTTATTATTTCCCTACATTTTGATTAACATCAAAGCTCTCACGCAATCATTCTACACAAGGTTTAACAGAGAGATGACGCGTCAAAGTATTCGCACTGAAAATAGTGCAGCAGGATGAGGGTCTATTTTATCAGCCCATTTGTAGAACCTTTACATTAACTGCCGTTAATTACCGTTAATTACACAACAGAGAACGGAGCACGACATGTTTTTGATTAATGGCTTCCTCGAGGAGACTTCCGTCCCTGCAGTCATTTTGTAACCGGGGAGACGCTACATAGACAACACAGAATGTATTCATAGGAGTATGTCAGAAAGTAGATATCTCGACTCGTGAGGTTAACGTAAAAGTCTGGCAAGATATTGATTATCAACAGCTATTCTGTAAATTCTAGCAATCATTAGACGGTGTAGCAATTAGCAATCATTCTGAGGTTTACAGTCAAAATACTGTAATCATCAGGAAATTTTACAGTCAAAATACTGCAATCATCATTACGTTATTAATTAAATTACTGCATTCATCAAGAGGTTATTGATTAAAATACAACAATCGTCAGAAATTTTAAAGCTAAAATGTAGTAACCGTGTGGTGGTTTAAAGTCCAAAGACTGCAATCCTCAGCAAACTTCATAGAGTCAAAATTTTATACACGTTAGAAAACTTTTAAAGTGAAAATACTGCAATCATTAGACGACTTGAGATTCAAATTGCTACAATCATTAGAAAAATACTGCAATCATTAGACGACTTGAGATTCAAAATGCTACAATCATTAAAAAAATACTGTAACATTAGACGACTTGAGATTCAAATTGCTACAATCATGAGAAAAATACTGCAATCATTAGACGACTTGAGATTCAAATTGCTACAATCATGAGAAAAATACTGCAATCATTAGACGACTTGAGATTCAAATTGCTACAATCATGAGAAAAATACTGCAATCATTAGACGACTTGAGATTCAAATTGCTACAATCATGAGAAAAATACTGCAATCATTAGACGACTTGAGATTCAAATTGCTACAATCATGAGAAAAATACTGCAATCATTAGACGACTTGGTTATTGACCTTCAAGAGTCGAATTTTACTACAAACCTAATGATTTTAGAGAAATATTTTGAGGTTGATCACTGTTCGTTATCTTCACGTTGTCGTTAACTTTTAACGGTAGGAATCGTCTGTAGTAATTTCTTCCTTATCATAATCCCCTTGCACTGCTGTCTGTGACAGTGATCCCATTGGGTACGAGAGGAAATGCGGTGTTGTCACATGAAAGGAGTTTTTACTATCAGGGAGGATGATCATGCTCATTGAGGGATAATGTTCACCAGTGAGCCCGTGGTTTCGCTTGAAAATGCATTTTTTCTTTTGTAGGTTAGGAGTATATATACTATTCAGGTTTAAGATTCACATCTAATTTTCCTCATTTTTTAACTGTGTATTCAGGTTTAAGATTCAAATCTAATTTTCTCAATTTTAACTGTGTATTCCTAAACAAACGCATAATCCATTGCAGTATATCATAACGATTTTATGCTGTGAGATTTGTATTACGTAAGAGCAACTACCACTGACACAATAAAGATAAAACAAAAAGCTGATATATCAATGCTCGAGTTAAACTTTCGTATTGCATGCGATGCCTTTGTTTGTTTGATTTGTTTCTGTGTTTGATTTAAGTTCGTTCTGGAATTCAAAGGAATTTTGAAAAGCAGCACACAAAGGTAAATTATAACGCAAGCGCTTTCATTTAAAATCCTCAGGCGTTTCATCTTAAAATTGTTTTGAAAAATATATAAATATATATATTCATTATCAAATTTATTTATTTATTTATTCATTTATTGGCTTTTACATGTTTCTTGCACCCATCGCCTAAAGAAATCATTATTATGCACTTGATTTCCGTTGGCTTATTTCAGATTTTAAACAACTTCTTATAAACAATAAATATATTATAACATGTATAATATGTCTTCACATATTATTTATTATTTTCAAACGACGTGTTTTTTTTCATCATATTCTTTAAAAATTTGTATTAGACTCATCTATACGAAATTCAAATGTCATTATTATTTGAACAAACGAATGAGTGCAGAGAGGAAATGTCTAAAAGAAATCGGCGAAATTATATAAAATATATTTCAAAATTCTTGAACTATTTCTGAAACACAATATGATTTCAATTGAAAACGAAGTACAAACCTTGGTGTACGTTCCTACCCGTAACACAGCAATGCTTCTGCGGGATCACTGTACAGCCGTTCCCTGACAAGAGGATGTCAGGTCTGCCAACTGTACAATCAATATGTGAACTAATTATCAGATTGAAAGCACGATACACCGGCTTTTGACGTGAAAAAATCAAATATATTACAAATCACTTACTTACACTAAATACACGTGTAGATACGCGGTATTTTGTTTATTTATTCTTTTAAGGGGGCATGGACACGATTTGAGGCGAAATTTTTCAAATTTTATTTTTCTATTTTTAATTTTTACCATGCTTAACTAAAGTATTCTAATGGTCAGCAAAAATTTGAACGTCAGTTGTCGAGTTACAAGAAAGATACAGAAAAGAAAAAGAAAAGGCTAAGATAGCTAACAGTATTCAATCTCGTAATTCCCATAGAAAATACAAATCAGAGAGATGGGCAATCACGGACCCCTGGACATACCAGAGGTGGGATCAGGTGCCTAGGAGTAAGCATCCTCTGTCGACCGGTCACACCCGCCGTGCGCCCTACATCCCGATCAGTTAAACGGAGCAATCCGTGGTCAGATTCTGTAAGAAGAACTCACAATTCAAGGCTCGTGTCATGTTTTTGTTTTCTTAGGTTAAATATACCAGTAAAACTGTCATTTAAAGCACATTTGTCAATTTACAAGTTATTTCTGAACACAGTTAAACAGTTTCTACGCATGTTTGTCACATCTCATTTTGTTTTAAACATGATATTTTCTATTAAGCAATTTAAATGCAAACAAAAACATGACACAAGCCTTGTGTATACATACAAAGAATTGAGCGTGCTGTATCTCATTTATAACTCAACAATTGACATTTATAGTTTCATACACAAAATATTATGTTTAATAATGTGTGTCATTATTTAATATAATGCATTGTCTCTCAATTCAAGAATAAAATCACAGATTATGTCCATTTTGGTTGATACGAACAGGGGATGCAAAAAGGTCTCACAAGTTTGATAGAGTGTACATCGTAGGAAAGTCACGGTCGGTTGCACTTACTTTACCTCCCGTGGGACCCGACATCGCTATTTTCGCCGGAAGGTGTGTCTCGGCCTCTTAATGCGATTGGTCGTTTTACCATTCCGTTTTGCGATATTCAACCAATGAAAAGCTCCTTATTTCTAGTGTTCGGGAGCATAGAAACCATATTTTTCGAAGCGAGAATTTTGAATACGTTTAAGTTGATAAAGTTACAAAGTTTTAGCGAGATGCTTTATCTGCATTATTCTTATTTGCATTATTAATTTTATTCAAATATAAACAGGGGGGCTGCGTGGCCTAGTGGTTAGAGCATCGCGCTCAAAATCACGAGGCCTCTCACCTCTAGTCGTCGCGTGTTCGATTCTCACTCGCACCGATATATATGAGAAAGTTCGCCAGTTTACTTTCGGAAGGTCGGTGGTCTCTTCCCGGATACATTGTATATGGGTTCTCTCCACCACCAATAAAAACTGGACGCCATCAGATAATTGAAAAATCGTTGAGTGTGGCGGAAAACAACAAACAAACAAAAAACAAATATGAACATAGCTAAAAACTTATCTCTTTTCTTTTATACTTAGTCCACTTTCGTAACCATTGACTCCTTGGATTTGTACTCCCGATGTAATTCATTTGTACAAAGACTGCCGTGACATGAGACCTCCGTTTTTAAGGTCAAACCCGAAAGACTTCCCGAGTATTTGGCGAAGGAGCAATCACTACCTATGTTTGCGTCTTAGGTTTGACGCGGTCATGGCACGAGCGGGTCCCAATATATGTATATAATATGAGGATTAGAAGTAATGCCTATTCTCAACAAAGTTATAGAATTATTTCGTGGAAACTCTTGAGGAGGTTCAATGTCACTTTTTAACGCCCCAACTCGAGAGTTTTTCATATTTGTAAATACGTTACTTTACTGTGGTACGTTCTTTATGGTGTTAACGCTTACCATAATACGTGACATCCATTTCTAAGATCATGTTAGAAAGGTCATGTCGGAAAGATCCGTGAACTTCTAATGTGGGACGATTGGCGAAAGAACAGTCACCACCTATTTTAATCATATCAGGTTTGCCGCGACGTCATGATCAACAATCAAATATAGGTCTTGAAGCATGTATATCAAGCACTGGACTACTGCAAACGGTAAAGTAGCATAGTGTTATATTATATTTCCCATGTTTTTTGTCTTTGATATTTTCACAAATTATAATGATAGTCATTTCCTCATGAATGCAATGTAGTTGTGAACAATGCTCGGTGAAGATAACGAACAGAATCCCATAACTCCTGTAAGGAATACAAAATTAAAAGATGGGCAAACATGGACACCTAGATATACCAGAGGTGGGATCAGGTGCCTAATAGGAGTAAGCATCCCCTGTCTACCGGTCACACTCGTCATTAGCCCTAAATCTTTATCAGGTAAACGGAGTAATACATAGTCGAAATCAGTGTGTAAAGAACGGTCTAACAGTTGGTGTGAAATGCGTCCAACAGCATCCCACTCAATGACAGACTGTACTGGCAAACTAGATCGTTATAACAATAAAATTTGCAAAATGCTGACTTTAAACGAGACTGTTTAAACCCCTGTAACAAACCTTTTTGAAGGAACCTTCCTCGATTTAAAAACTCAGAATAAACCCTTGCGTATCGAATCAGTTGAGAGACATAAAGACCATATCGGATAATGGAATGTTACTACATGAATATGGAAAGTTGAAGATAGAGAAGCTGAAGTCATCCCGTTTGTCAAAAAGCTGAGTTGTTAATATGCTATTAACATCTATGCTCAATAAAATACCTAAGTACGAAGCAGATGTAGAAGACTGGTGTCTTTTATTTCGAATTCACTGGGATATATCGAATCGACATATGAATGAAAATGATTAATTTTAAGAATTAAAACGTCGTCGATATACGAGTATCTGAACGTCGAATTGAAGGCCACAGCAAGAGATTTTTTCTTCTTCTCGTATAGAACCTTTGAATAAATCTTGCCTCATAAGAATATAAAACAAGTCAGCTAATAAAAGGAAAACAATTAATGCCCATGGGAATTCCAGCTGACCGATGGAAGACCTGAACACCGAAGACTACGAAGATATTGTCAATGAGGAACCCTATCATCTTTTTTAACATCAACGTCAGAGTACTTGTGCATAGAATCGGAGTGATGTTTAACAAAGTAACGGATGACTGACCACTAGATATGAATTTTTCATCTCCCCTACCATTTTTGTTGCAGAAGAAACTGCCTATGATATCAAAAAGTCTAGTCTTTAATTCATCGTGATCATGTGGTCGTTCGCATAAAGTGTTGAAAAGTGTGTGTGTGTGTGTGTGTGTGTGTGTGTGTGTGTGTGTGTGTGTGTGTGTGTGTGTGTGTGTGTGTGTGTGTGTGTGTGTGTGTTTTTGTGTGTGTGTGTTGTGTGTGTCTGTGTGTGTGTCTGTGTGTATGTGTGTTTGTGTGTGTGTTGCGTGTGTGTGTGTTGTGTGTGTGTGTCTGTGTGTGTGTGTGTGTGTGTCTGTGTGTGTGTGTGTGTGTCTGTGTGTGTGTGTGTCTGTGTGTGTGTTGCGTGTGTGTGTGTCTGTGTGTGTGTGTTGCGTGTGTGTGTTGTGTGTGTGTGTGTGTCTGTGTGTGTGTGTGTGTCTGTGTGTGTGTGTTTGTGTGTGTGTGTGTTGTGTGTGTCTGTGTGTGTGTCTGTGTGTATGTGTGTTTGTGTGTGTGTTGCGTGTGTCTGTGTGTGTGTGTGTCCCTGTGTGTGTCTGTGTGTGTGTGTGTCTGTGTGTGCAGCTACACAACATTTTCGCCCAAATATGACTGAAATATCACGAAGCAAACAAACAAAATATTTCAGCAATAATTATAGACATTAACGTCTACCGTTCACAAAACTAAGTTTTACTAATAAGTCTAGCATGTTTAGGAAAATTTGTGTTCTACAGTGAATCCCTGCACTTCGTGGGGTTTTCTGTTCACAGCTATCTGTGAAAGGAACTGTCAATGACAATAAGTTATGCCGATATCGAAAGTTATGGAGTATTCCAAATTGCTTCATTTTGTTTTTCATTATCACTTGTTATCAATATCATTCCCAATTTACACCATATTTTAATCGATAAGAGGTGTATCTCGCGGTATAGTAATCAATCAGTAAGAGGTGTTTAGAGCGGTATATTAATCAATCGATCGCACCTGTCCATTGCTGATTGCCTAAACATATCGTCCCCAAAGTAATCAAAAGCTTATGATTTTGTAGTGACTCGTGGTAGACATAACACGACTATTATAATGATTGACGGTCTCAGAATATGATAATTATACAGGGTGATAGTCTCAAATCATGATAATTATACAGGGTGATAGTCTCAAATCATGATAATTATACAGGGTGATAGTCTCAAATCATGATAATTATACAGGGTGATAGTCTCAAATCATGATAATTATACAGGGTGATAGTCTCAAATCATGATAATTATACAGGGTGATAGTCTCAAATCATGATAATTATACAGGGTGATAGTCTCAAATCATGATAATTATACAGGGTGATAGTCTCAAATCATGATAATTATACAGGGTGATAGTCTCAAATCATGATAATTATACAGGGTGATAGTCTCAGAATATGATAATTATACAGGGTGATAGTCTCAAATCATGATAATTATACAGGGTGATAGTCTCAAATCATGATAATTATACAGGGTGATAGTCTCAAATCATGATAATTATACAGGGTGATAGTCTCACAACTTGATAATTATACAGGTGATAGTCTCACAACTTGATAATTATACAGGATGATAGACTCGGAATATGATAATTATGTCCCCAAACCATATGAGAGAAAGGACACGTATAAAACAAAATATTCTTAACTAATCACCTGTAAAAATGTAACGAAGAATATTCTTATCTAATTACCTGTAAAAACGTAACGCAGAATATTCTTACTTTACCACTGAACTACTTTTGAGATCATCCCCAATCAATTATTCCCTAGGTTACTTTTTCTGTTTATTAATAGGATACATGAATTAAAAACCTTAAAACGATGAAAGTATAAGCAATATACTAAATTTTTTTATTGGTTTATCAAACAAAAGCTCGGTATCATTTTATTCTGAAAGCGATAGGCCTAAACAGGTACCCGAAAATATTGTGTGCAATTGCGAGATGATAGCACTACGCCTATTGACATAAAGCAAGTCATATTTCATAGAAATGCCCCCACTTTTTGACAACGCAAATAAATATATATTTTGTCACTGCCCTCCACAACTATTTTTGATAGTAGTAGTGAATGAGAAGACTGTAAGCTTGAAAGTTTTGAACTGAAGCCTTGTAGCGAAAATGAGTGCTCCTCCACGATTTAAGAAATGAAATCAAAGCGTGAGGAAAATAATTTAACGTTTCCATATAAATGAACTCGTTATAACGAGATAACTAACTCGTTATATCGAGAGAATTAATTCGTTATATATCGAGAGAATTAACTCGTTATGTCGTGAGAATTAACTCGTTATATCGAGAGAATTAACTCGTTATATCGAGAAAATCAACTCGCTATGACGAGAGAATTAACTCGTTATGTCGTGAGAATTAACTCGTTATATCGAGAGAATTAACTCGTTATATCGAAATAAATTTACATGTGTAACGAGTTAGATTTTTTAAAAAACTTTATCAAAAATGAGCCTATCCGGCTTTCGTAGGATTTAGTTCAGATATGCAAAACAGGATTTTTCTTCATCAAGATTTCATAGCCATTGGGAATAGTGATACTTTTAACTAATACTCATGCAGGTGACCGATAATGCCTGTGGGTCTCTTGTTTAAAAGGGCTAAGGGTTTGGAGGCTGTATTAATGCCCCGATTGCTAAGCTCTCGGAAGCTCAAGGGATTTAAAACTTTTTCGGTTACTTTTATGGATAATTCTAGCTATACTTTATACATAATAAAATCATATAATTTTTTGGTTAATAACGTATAAGTTATGAGCTTCCCTGCTTACATGATTGCAGCTTATCATTTGTAACAAGGAAGCTTACCAATATATATATATATATATATATATATATAGATAGATAGATAGATAGATAGATAGATAGATAGATAGATAGATAGATAGATAGATAGATAGATAGATAGTTTTCAGTAGACGATATCTTGGTGAAAGTTACTTCCCTTTGTCCGCCATGATGGAGGTCGACTTGCTCAAATCCCTTCATTACGTTATCAATTTCAACTATTTATACTGATCAATTAGTGGTATATGTAAATCATTGTTTTCCAGAAACATGTACATAAAGTTAAAGTTTACTTATTCACAGTTTTTATAAAGTAGTGATTTTATATCATCATTTCTTTCGCAAATTTCAATTTGGTGACACAAAAAAGAAATATCATTCTCTGGACCTCCAACTTGGCGACAAAGGGAAATAACTTTCGGTAATTTGACGTCATATCTATCGGACGATGTAAATCAAATGCTGAAGCATTCTTTTCAAACGGTACATTGTCACATTCGTTTGTTTATCAGCATTTTTAACTTTACATTGAATTTTAGAAGATGAAGTTCTATGTCAACTATTTTCTAGCCACGTTAAGGGCATAAATCACGTGTTTTATTATCTCGATCTAATACACATATCAACACTTCTACTCGAGTTACGTCCCTTTGTGGGGTCAGCCAAAGGTCAATCAGTGAAAAATCAAGTTTTCCTTCTTTTTCCTACCAAACGTAAGAGGCTATTACGGTGAATTATAGCTGACTATTAAGTTTTCATAGAAGTTTATGGGTTGCCCCACCCTAGGGCATTATTGTAATAGACTGCAATTGATGAAAAAATATAACTGTCAAAAGTACAGATCAGAACGTTACAAAGGCCAACGTAGGGAAATAAGAATTTTTTATCCGAAAAATGGCGGACAAGGGACGCAACTCGCGTTAAGTGTTGATACATGTGTTATCTTCAATTTTATCAATCAAAATTCAAGTAACTTTAATCAAATTAAAAAATGTCAAGTGTCCTTGAAAAATATTTTCGATGATTCATTTATGGACCTCATGTGTTCCATTTCTAAATGTGGTGCCAAAAATTGCAAATCATGTGATATTCTTATCACTAGAAATGATTGTAAAAGCAATTTAACCACAAAGAGCTTTATACCAAGACTGGAGAAAATCTGACATGCAAAACTTCCAATGTTGTCTACGGAATTGAATGTAGCCTATGCGGGCTCATTTACATGTATAGGGGAAACAAAAGGGTCCTTAAATAAACGCATGTCGGGCCATAGATTGAGATTAATAACGGAGGCCAACAACTGCTTTATAAATATTTTTTAATTCCCCCGACCATTCCATCTTATCAATGAAAGTGAGAATTATAGAAAAAAAATTATCATCACACCAATAGCCCTACATTAAAGCAATATAAGCTGCCAAAATTGCAATTTTTTATAGTGGCATTAAAAGAGGTTAAATGAACGTTAATATGATTGGAAAAAAAGAACTGCATCGAATTTCCTCTCTTATGCATCGTTTACACACCTTTACGTGATGAAAAATATATTCCTCGACATTCCGTTTGACCCCAACAACGGCAGCTGATTAATCGTCGGCGACAATCCCTAAGATAACCGATGTTGACACGAATGATTCTGATGCTGATCGGGGTGGATCGGGTTGTATCCGGGTCATTAAAATATGGACGGCGAGGTGAGATAAAATTCTAGAGTACCATCATTATTTTGGCATTGTTAACGATGTTATATGTTTTTATATCTTTTTCGTCCCGAATCAGTCAAAGTCTGCTTTCTCCCTCGCTTCGAACCTTTCGTGTCAGACATCTTTCGTGCTTACCGGAAATATTGCACTTGCGCATTTGATTTTGCCGAATGAATTCAACTTTAGGTCATTGCATACGAAAATAATGTCGGAAAAATTAAGGTACGGGAAGACTTAATTTCAACTGTCGAACAATTTTTACATTTAATGCAAAAAATACAACATGTCAAAAGTTTAATCGATAAAATCAGGTATTAGAAGGTAGATGTTACAAAATTTCGATTAAATTTTAGGGACCCCAAAATAACAATTTTGACAGCTTATATTGCTTTAAGTACACCTTTCCATAGACAACGAGAGGAATACTGGATGAGGAAATTAGGCACTGCCTTTCCATATGGGTGCAACGACAATATGGAAAGCATAGGAAATATTTCCAGCCCACAATGTAACAATGTGATTGTAATGGGACTTTTAACAGTACACCTAGACGTAAACGTAGTCATGGACATCGTTCGTACAACAAACCCATAGTACATGATGTTTCTTTTGACTCCCTTTTACCTTTTGTGAATAGACCATTGGGTCCTCATCACATTCGTACCAAACTCTACTCTGTCTCTTTGAAAAGTTTTTATGAATTACAAGAAACAGCTAACGCTAAGTCCTGCTTAGATTCCTCTAAACCGAAATACAGACTTCAATATATGATTTGGGATGTTGCCCATCACAGACTCTTTGGTCCTCCACGTATTATTGATAAAAGTGAACTCAAGAAACCTCGCCAATTCCTTTATCTTAAATTTGACGACAAAAGAATTGATGCTGTCAACATTAACAACATCCTTAACCATAAAAAGTACAGTCCTGTATTCCGCCTTACTTTAAGATGAAATCCACACCTTGTGTTTCATATAGATATACTTCCACTATTGCATCCAAGTTATTTAATTATAAACAGACGTTGCAGTGCCTTGATATTGAAAAATTACAACGAAGTCCTCCAAGATGTTCATGTTCTTCTTCCTCATTTAATTATAGTCCCGCTGGTCATATCATTACAGGGGACATAAATATTGTACAAAATGATGATCTTAAGTCCCTGATCTTAAAAGGTCCTAAATTCCGAGAACCTTGCTCATTTAGATGCCGACATAATCTCAGGGCTATCATGAATTCTGTGAAAGAATATGCCAGACGTTGTACGAAATCTGAAGGAGAGGAACTTGACACTTTGTCTGAGTGGATCAAAAGTATTCGAAAATTGTTAAAATCCCACATTCACCATTTGATGGGGAAAATGCGCACTACTTATCCGTCTCTTTTTAAGAAAGCTGGAGTGACGAATGAGCTACGTAGACTACATGAAAACTGCTAGTCCCAGCGGATAAAGCAAATAACAACAATGTCTTTGTTTGTAAGTAAAAGTTACTATTATAAATGCCTTTTAAATGAACTGGGATTTACTTCAACATCTGGGAATCCGACTTATACTCGAAGCAATCTTACAAAGGATGGAATTCTTCATAATCATCTTTCAGTTTTAAATAATTTCGACATTCCTAAGAATCAGGATAAGTTTGAATTACCATACCTTTATTGGACTCCGTAATTACAAAAAAAATCCTTACAAAGATACATTGCTGGTTCCAGTAAGTGTTCTACCAAGCCTTTATCTTTATTACTAACTAAACTGCTAACAGCTATTAAAGAGTCACTTCAAAGATACTGTCTCACTACATATTCCAAAAGTGGTATCAATCAGATGTGGATTCTCAAAAACTCCAAGGAACTTTTGGAAAATCTGAAGTCTCAGGATTTTTCTAAAATTGACAGCATCAAAACGTATGATTTTTCCACACTCTATACAACAATTCCTCACAATAAATTAAATCTAGACTTTTTCAGATAATAGATAATTGCTTTTGAACAAAAATGGCACTCGAAAATACAAATTTCTAGTGATTGGAAAACAAGGTACATATTTTGTTAGACACCACTCCGATAGCCCGCACAAGTACTCTGAAGCAGACATTGGCTTTCTTGTAGATAACATTTACGTAGTGTTTGGAGACCAAGTCTTCCAAAATCCATTGGCATTCCCATGGGGACTTATTGTGCTCCCTTATTGGCAGACTTATTTTTATATTCATATGAAGCGGAATTGTTCAGAAACTGTTACAGGATAAAAACAAAAAACTTGCCGTGTCCTTCAACCATACATATAGATATATCGATGACGTCTTATCAATCAACAATTATAATTTTCATAATTATGTCCATTTGATATATCCTGATGAACTCGAAATAAAAGACACTACAGAATCTGACGTGTCGGCTTCATATTAAGATATTTTACTTAATATTGACTCTAATGGTAGATTGACAACTACATTATATGACAAGCGTGATGACTTCAACTTTGCAATCATCAACTTTCCATACCTATGTAGTAATATACCACTTTCGCCTGCTTATGGTGTGTATATCTCCCAGTTGATTCGATACGCGAGAGCATGCCATGCGTATAAGAATTTTTTAAAGCGAGGTCAACTACTGATAAAGAAGTTGATGTTGCAGGGTTATAACGAATCTCGTTTGAAGTCATCATTTCGCAAATTTTACGCTATAAGGACCTTGTTTGCGATAACAAAGTGTCTCTGGGATATATGTTGAATAATTTCTTTCATACCTTTTGTTAGACTGTCATTTTTCATACTAATTTTGCCCTGTGGGGATCCGGGTTGTAAGAATAGATCCTCAGTACCCCTTGCTTGTCGTAAGAGGAGACCAAATGGGGCGGCCCTTCGGATGAGACCGCAAAAACCGAGGTCCCGTGTCACAGCAAGTGTGGCACGATAAAGATCCCTCCCTACTCATAGGCCATAAGCGCAGAGCATAGGCCTAAATTTTGCAGCCCTTCACCGGCAATGGTGACGTCTCCATATGAGTAAAAAAATTTCGAGCGGGACGTTAAACAATATATAATCAATCAATCAATCAATCATACTAATTTTGACTACGGGTAATCCCGTATACCTAATTTCGACTAAGGGCTCACGGCGGGTGTGATCGGTCAGCAGAGGCTGCTTACTCCTCCATGGCACCTGATCCTACATTCGCTTTGTCGGAGCTCCGTGTTGCCCTACACTTGCACTTGTATATGTCTTTGGGATTTATGATTATGATTGTTTACTTCACCATTCCATATAGAGTAATTTTAACTGTAGTTGCGTTCCATAGTAATCTCGAAGACGAACGTAATATTGTTTATTTAAAGAAAAAAATGTTGAGTATAATTGGCTACATCACTATTAAAAAACATAAAAATTTTGTTTTTTATTTATTTATTTATTATTTTAATTTTCGTTTGACGGAAAGGCCCGAAAGGATGCGATTACACGAGTTAAACTTACTCAGAATATTCTGGGACTATCTAGACGGGAGCAGTCATTAATACCTGGAGTCATCTTCTCTATCAATTATTTTTCTCGCCAAAGAATCAAATCCAAACAAATTTATGAATATAACAACTTTGTAAAATGTTTTTATTGAGTTTACTATTCATAAAAATGTTATAAATAAATTGAACAAACTTAAAAATATTCAACGTTAATGAGCATCCCCATCCTATTATGACGTAAATCTCTCTATAAATAGAGACGTTAACTCCTAAACAGCAAAGTCACTTGTCATCGTTATACAGTGGAAGATGGAGTTTCCAGACTTAGGACAACATTGCCATGAGCAGTCTTGTAAACAGCTAGGTACGTGAACAGAGTCACCCACCGCTTATATCATTACAAGTCTCTATACAGCCTAGCCTACCACTCCACGAAAAACGTGTTTAGAAAACCGTTTTCTGGTGTTGCGATCTAATGAGTTGACTGTACTGTTGTATTTTCAGATTTTCTTCCAATGAAGTGTGATGCCTGTTCCCAGATATTTTGGTAGGTCAAATGCTTAAGTAGAGTATACAGTTTAATTCAGAACGGGGGGGGGGGGGGGGGGGGGGGGGTCATCATGAACTTTTTGTTGTCTTACTTAAATTTATCTCCATCAATTTTATATTTACGTGTAAATATAGTGTAGAGAGAGTCAGATCGTGACGAGACATACCATACATCCATGTCCATGGATGTAGGCTATACGTGTCCACTTCTCTAAAGAGAATACAATGAACACATGACTTTCGTGGATTCGCTGCATCCAAAATACAGATATAGATCAGGTAAAATTATACCTACAGATAATCTCAGCAACGTTCGTCAAGGCTGGATATTTAGACTCCATCCTTGACGAATCTTACTTAGATTAATCTACAGAAACTGAGACATGTACTTGCAGGTATATGTGGAATGACAAGACTTGGACACCATGTTATAATGGTTTGATCACCTGTTTAATTCCAGGTGTCTGTTACTTGTGACACTTTGAGAAATGTTTTTGAAAAAAAATAGATAATTGAAAAATATCAATGTTGGACATATTCCTACTCAGACCCATGTGATAATGATTTGATCACCTGTTTAATATGCTGATGGGTTTCTTTTTACAGTGGAAACCACATAACCGGTACACTGTTAAATGTATAGTGTGCCAACTCTAGATAAAATAAACTTTATTAATGGGCTAGGTGTACTTTACCAATCTTTTCTTTGAATTAAATATCATCAGAACATTATTTTAATTGATATATTATCTACTTAAGAAGGGAAGAAAAAATCATATCCCTGTTTTATTTATTATTATTATTTTTTTTATTTTTTTTGAGGGTAGTGGAAGATAGTCAAATTTTTATTTAGGATGAAACCTGACATGGAATTTTTTTCTTGTCCAACAGAAAAAAGTTCTGACACCTCTGTAACGCCCCCCCCCCCCCCCCCCCCTAATTTACCTGCTCCACATTTCTTGGGGATGTCACATTTTGGCTTCATTGTTTTAAGGAATGTATTAGTACCTTCATGGCCTCTAAACCAGGTCACAGTCAGAGATGTATTTTGTTAAATTGATCAGCAGATGAGAATTCTCTTTCTTTTGACAGTCGTGACCACATACATTACGTTACCCACAGCTGTCCTGAGTCCTATAAGAAAGTGAGTGATATCCTCCATTTTGAATAATTACCCAGGAACTGAGAAAATTGTATGACCTTATTACATTTTGTATTTATGTTTTTATAAGGATAACCAGGTGCCTGTGTGTCCATTGTGTAACAATCCAGTTCCTGTGAAGAAGGGAGAGATGCCAGACGTTGTCGTGGGACAACACATAGACAGAGACTGCGAGTCAGACCCTGCTCGCAAGAGGAGAAAGGTAAGATTTACGATGACTATTTTATGACTGAGAGTCGGACCCTGCCCCCAAGAGGAGAAAGGTAAGATTTATGATGACTATTCTGTGACTGAGAGTCTGACCCTGCCCACAAAAGGAGGGAGGTAAGATTTACGATGACTATTCTATGACTGTGAGTCTGACCCTGCCCCCAAGAGGAGAAAGGTACTACATTTTTACAATGATTGATTTGAGACTGCAGTATGATGACTATTCTATGACTGAGAGTTAGACCCTGCCCACAAAAGGAGGGAGGTAAGATTTACGATGACTATTCTATGACTGAGAGTCGGACCCTGCCCCCAAGAGGAGAAAGGTACCACATTTTTACAATGATTGATTTGAGACTGCAGTATGATGACTATTCTATGACTGAGAGTCGGACCCTGCCCCCAAGAGGAGAAAGGTAAGATTTACGATGACTATTTTATGACTGAGAGTCGGACCCTGCCCCCAAGAGGAGGAAGGTACCACATTTTTACAATGATTGATTTGAGACTGCAGGACTCACTAGGATTGAGATTAAATGTCAGCTGTAGATAGAGAATGCCAGTTTGACTCCTCCCACAAGAAAAGAAAGTTATGACATAATCCTTTTCACTGTTCCATGCAGTCTGCAAGACCTGTAGAGAGACGATACCCATTCAGTAACACAGAAAAGTTGTCACATTGAAAAAGTACTGTGAGATGAGATCTAAGCAGTCAGTTAGTAAATCAGTCAGAGGGCCATCCCATTACATAAGATTTACTGTAATTTACTGAGCAATACATGAGTGGAAGCCATATACAAAGGCTTCCATTGATCAGACATCCAGGGAGTCACAAGACACAACCAAATTCACTCTTTTGTAATTTTTTAAGCAAAAGTATTTATAGGAAATTCAATTGCATTTATTTTGTGGAAATGAAAAAAATTCTACCAGGTTTATTATATTATGATATTATTTTTTACTCCGGATTTTATCATCATTGAGAAATCATCTCAACAGGATTTAAATCCCATCACTTCCTTTGATGACAGGAAGTGATGGAGAAAAATGTCAGATCAATATCAGAAGTCTACACACAATACTGTTATCCATTGTGACAAAAAATATTTGGCAAACTATTCAAACAATCTCATATAATATACTTCTAAGGTTAAAACCACAAAATTTAAGTCCATGTATGAATTTTTTTTTTTTTTTTTATTTTTTTACTTCTACATTATCTGAGGAACATCCACCATCCAATGATAAGACAAAGGGCTCGACTCATCAGTCCACAGCAGTCAAATCTATAATACCACTGACTCATCCCATCAACATTGTAACTGATAGATACTAATGAAGAATTGTAAGTGGCAGTTATCCATTTTCTCATGTGTTGTATTTGAATTGCAGATATACACTAACAGATGTTCATTCAAGGGATGCAAACAGAAAGAGGTAAGCAAAGGTCTTCATGTCATTGAATGCATTTGGGGCTATTGCATTAGTACAAAAAGGTCATCATTTGACTTTCTATTTTCTTAAAATTGTTATCCATATTTTTTCCAATATTGATTCATCAGAAGGACTTTACTTGCATTTTGTAGTTGATTCCTGTTTTATGTGACAATTGTCACCAGAACTTCTGCCTGAAGCACCGACACGAAACAGACCATGACTGTAAAGGTTTCCAGAACTCGGGGAGGGGTGTATCTCGGGCTGGGTAAGGAGATCATAAAACAAGAAACGAAAAATTGCTGTCAAATTTTTGTGTGTCAAATTTCTTTATTTAGTGTTTAAAATTGAATACCATTTTCACAATTACGAATCGCTCATATTTATTCAATTTAATGCTATATACATGGTTATGAATCAATTATGTTAATTTAATGCTATTTACATGATTAAAATCAGTTACATTTATTTAACATGTATTTTATAGTGCTGCAGCTTTATTTAGAAACACAAAATCTTCCAGTAAACCAACAACTAGTGCTTCTAATAGCTCCCCCAGTAAACCTCAGACCACATCACTATCACAGTTGGGCCGGGAACTAGACAGGTGGGAATATTCACAGTGATATTTGTGATTTCTCTGTGATAAATTGTTGTAGATTTAAGAATTTAATGACCTGGTTTTCTGTTTCCAGTGAGAGAAGACAGAGACAAGCCTTGGCAGCTACATCAGTACAAGGAGGAATGGTGAGCTTGTATCCAAGTTAGAACTTAAAATTCAATTTTGCTATTGAGAGATATTAATTTCTTTCCATTTTTTTTTTCTTTTATTTATTTTCTTTGTTATAAATATTTTATTGACACAAGGACAGTTACGCGAATTGACAACTGCAATCGCAGTGCCTGTATATTTTGGGTATGGAACTTTGCGTCTTTTAAACCTGGTGCCATTGTAAACCATTATTTTTGTGGGATATAATACTATGCTGAAGTTGTTTCATCAGTGTTGTCCTATACAATACTATTATGCAGTGACACATACTTATAGGCTCAAGTGCTATTTTGATTCGTTTTAAATATAATTCACAATATACACAAAGACTATGTTTCTAGGCCACCTGAGTAACTGAAGTGACCTGTTTTCATTGGGTTTTGGCTGTCTTCATGCGCTGACAAGTTTTAACTTCTTTTTGAAAACTACCATTTTTGGTGTGAAGCTTCTTTAGGATAAGAGGAATGTAATTGGTGAAGGCTAGGATCTTAGCTCCCCTGGGCATTATGGGTAGGGCCAAAATTGCAAAAGGAGAAAAAAATTCAAAATTTTACCAAATTTTCTTCCCTACTTGCATGTGGGAGAAAAATCATATGCATGGTTATGATGTCCATGAAGCCTTTTACCAAAATTGTGAAATTCATGGCCCCTTGGTCAGGGGTTCAGTCTCTAGGTTAATAAAAATATATTGAATCTTAGAATATCCTCTCTACTCTCAGGCATGTGTGAGAAAAACTAAATGCATGGTTATGATGTCCATGAAGGTCTCTACCTAAATTGTGAAATTCATGGCCCTGGGTTAGGGGTTATGCCCTAGGGTGGGGCCAATATGGCTCTCTAGTGAAAAAGTATAGAAGATCTTTACTCTCAGAAATGTGCAAGGGAAAACTATGCATGGTCTAAATATGGGATGTGGTACTCGGGTGACTGTTAAGGCCTGTGAGCCTCTTGTTATACTACAGGGAATGAAAATCACTTCGCTGCAAGCATGAATTTGTTATAAGTGTGTTCACTGTAACCTTGTTTTACTGTATATTTTGATGTTATTGCGGACACAAGGCATCAAAGTATACACACCTCTAATACACAATCACATGCAGTAAAATAAGACAGATTCTTCTTTTGATATTAATGTTGGTTCATTGACGAATTTTTGCATTTTCCAGACTGAAGACGAGGCTTTGGCTCGGGCAATTCAGCAGTCTATGGCAGATTCATCCCAACCACCAGCACCGACGAAACCGTAAGCATGGAAATTTTTTTCCTCTTAATGCATAATGTTGTCTCATAAAACCAAAATTTTATTTAATGGCTATTAAAATACTTTGTATGAAGTATGATTTCACGATCAAGAAAGTGATCATGTTTTGTCTGTGATATGGATTTTATTGTTTTGCCCAAGGTAAGGATTTTACCTGTTTAAGATACGTGATAAAATTCATGTTCGCAACTGATTAATTATCAACATTAATGACAAGGAATAAAAGTCAGCTCAAGTCCAGTATACAGACAAAGTAGTTTTGGCAGAAATGAAATTAACCCAAACCCTAACCGAATCACTTCCTTTATAAAATATTACGAGGGCGAGTCAATATTATCCAGCCTATCCCATTTCCGATTGAGTGAGGCAATTCACAATTTTCATGCCCTGTTTCAATACATGTTTTATACCTGGGTACAAAATTGCACATGTATCGAGTGATTCTTTAATAAGATATCGAATGTCAAACATGGCTAGTATGCAAAAAAAAGGCGTGCTTTTCATCTAAAGTTGAGTACCATGACATAATTCGGTACTTGTATTTATAAGGTAAAACAGGCAAGGAAATACACGTGAGTTAGCTGATGTTTATGAGTCTTTTGCACCATCTTATGCTTAGGTTGAATTCTGGATAGGGGAATTCAAACAAGGTAGAACATCTATAGAAGGTGAAGCCAGGTCTGGACGCCCACTGGATGCCACCGACGAAGAAATGTGTAACAAAGTTCAGGATCTTTTATATACTCTGATTGGTGATTTCAGTTGGAAGAAATAGCGCAGGAATTTCACATGGTAGTGTTTCAACAATCTTATATGATCATTTAGGTATGCAGAAGCTAACAGTCCGTTGGGTCCCCAAATCCCTTAGTGATGAGCAAATGGCAACCAGAGCATCAGTATGCAGTGCCTTGTTGTTGAAGCTTATCAGGTCAAAAGATGATTTTCTATTGCATCTGGTGACTGTAAATGAGACTTGGGTTTATTATTATCAGCCAGAGAATATAAGATAAGAGTCGTCAGTGGGTAGGGCTGGGGTCCCAGAGACCAAAGAAGTTCCAAGATGCAACCATCTGCTGGCAAGGTGATGACCACAGTATTTTGGGATGCAAAAGGTGTTATTATGTTGGACTTTTACCCAAGAGAAGTACAGTAACTGGAGTGTACTATGCAAATTTGCTAGACCAGCTGAGAACCGCCATTTGTGAAAAACGCCAAGGTAAACTCTCTAAAGGTGTTTTGTTGCAACTGGACAATGCCAGAGTCCACACTTGCAAAGTTGCAATGGATGCTCATTGTTGTAGAGCAAAACAGGTATGAATTAATACTACATCCTGCCTATTCACCTGACCTAGCTCCTAGTGACTTCTTCCTATTCCCAAACTTGAAAAAGGATATCCATGGATGTCATGTCCAATCTGATGAAGAAGTCGTGACAGCAGTTGAGGAGTGGGTCAGTGGAAAGGACCCTGACTTTTTCAGTTCTGGGCTGATGGCACTTGAACATCGTTGGTCAAAGTGCATCATACTAGAGGGCAATTACATCAAAAAAGAAGAGGTGGATTCCAAGTTAGGCTGGTTACTTATTGACTTGCCCTCGTACTTCTGCAAGGAACTACTTGTCTGTATACTGGACTTGAACAATAAAATCTTCAGTTAACATAGCCTGTTTACTGAAGAAACCAACGTCTTGTATTAATATGTTTAGTCCATGCATGTTAAGTGGAACAATTTTTATGACAAATATTAGCATATTTGTTATCTCTCCTTCCTGTAGAACTTGCAAATCAACAATGTATAATGAAAAAAAAATACAAATTCATTGACCTCAGCAATTTATTTTTGCAGGCTCACACAACAGGAACAGGAGGACCTACTTTTAGCTCAGGCTATCGCGGCCAGTCAGTTAGAGAACCAGAGAGAACAGAGGAGAAGGGTAAGTCTCAAAATTAAAAAAGTATCAATTACAACAGAAAGATAATTATCTCAAAAGTCAAATAGGATCATTTACAACAAAAGCTAATTATCTTAAAAAAATATAACATCTTTTAAACTGACATAAACATTTCTAAACCAGAAAAGGTAACGTTTCATACATACCAGTGGTTTTTAAAGTAAACGAAATTACAATATTTAGAAATAGAACTTCTTCATGTATAGATAAATAATTTTCTTTGTTATTTAAGCAGGAGCTGGTGTCAGTGAGATAGAGCAGATTAGAACTCAGCCATTTCTTCTCTTTTTATGTTGTAGCAAGAAGCAGCTCAACAAAGAGGAGCCAATAAAACTTCATGTCAGCTATCCTGACGCAGAGAAAATTTCATTGTTTAAAAATAAAACCCATGTTGTATAAATGTCATGTGGCATTGTTATGTTATTCCCCATCAGTTAATTGATCGACTCTATGCATATTTATCCAGGTTTTGTCAATGTTGGCGATCATCGTCACAGTCCGAGAAAATTTTTTATCTTTTTATCTTTACATCGGTTTTCACTGTATGCCTTATGATAATGTTTTCACTGTATATGATGCATTCGAACATAGCTTAAATAATCTTGTGAGAAAAAATTGTGATTTTAAGTGCAACATATTTTTCCTCTCCAAGATAATTTTTCAGCATGCATTAAATAAATTGATACACATTTTGCCGAGAAATTATTCACTTTACATTTGTATGCGAGATGGTTTTCATTATAGATCTATGCTTCGTTTCTGTTGAGTGAAAAATGTTTTTAATTATTTCATATTGTTGACATATCAATAAATTATACGAGAAAAAAAAAATTTGCTTGTTTCGAGTTTAATGCATGTAGCATGAATTCAGGGACAAAAAAAAGTCATGGAAGAAACAGCTTACAACTACAGATATTCAGTTGAAATTTGATATGTGGCTTTGTTTTGGATAACAACATATGAAGTTAGAGTTTCATCATGCATGACCTACTTTTGACTGAATTAAGCCCGTTGATGAATTGCAAGAATCAAGTTTTCTGGCCTTTTTTCTCTGCATTGAATGAAGATAATTCAATATAACTTTAATATGTGGCTTTGTCTTTGACAGTTACAGATCAAGTTTTGAGTTTTGTTACACTTGACCTACTTTTTCACTGTATTATCCCCTCCTCTGTATTGCCTGCAATACTCAGCATGCATGCTTGTTTATTTCATACATCTCTGTTTTTCTAGCTCAAGTGACATTTTCTGATCAACTATTGTCCATCCATCTATCTGTCTGTAAACTTTTCACATTTTTGATTTCTTTGCCTGCAAATTTGTCAAAAAGCATCCTTGAATAAAGGGAGTTCAAGTTTCTTGAAATAAGGAGCAACATTCTTTTCAAAGGAGAGATAATAATAATAACCTCACTACCTTCAACCCTCAGATATCTAAATAAAATTTCTCGGCCCCATTGAGATAATGAGGTTTGAATATAATTACATTTCCAATGCTTTTCCTTTGATATATTTATAAAACAAAATGGCCATTTTCTCATAAATGATGTGTAGTTGTGATCATTGAATCTTGATTACATATTGGTGTGTCTATTTTGATGGCTGGGAATTCCTACATAAATGAAAGTAGAATTTAGATATAAAAAAAAATTCCATTTTTGAAAATACACCAGTATGAACTGCAATGCTACATGCCCACATACAAGTACTATCATGAAGCTGAAGCTCTTATAATATTATACTGAACTTTATATTTTGTGCTTGCAAGCAAACAATGCTTAAATATGTGTGTGTGTGTGGCACATTATGATCTCTGTTACTTTAACATTGTCAATTGTAACAGGAAATGGGGGGGGGGGGGGGGGGGGGGGAGGAATGCGAGGGACCAGATTCAAACTGCTAGGTCTTCCAAAACCTGTAGTCAGGTACTTTACAAACTGAGCTATTGGGAGGTCAAACCTGGCTGACTACTACATTCCTCCTTATAGGTCTTGGCCCATCAGAGGATACATACTACCCCCTGGCATTTTCACGTATAAGCTCCAGGGACTGGACTATGTCACCAAATGTACAAAAAGGGAGAAAAGACAACAGTGGATCAGTCTGGCACTCAAACCTGGAGCCTACGAATCGAGCTCAGGTCAGATGCTCTACCAACACGAGTCATTTGGCTTTCTGCATTACCACTAAATCATGGCGAGTCTTTCAACTTTCCAAGGACCGTTTCCTTGCCCTTGGTGATCTCCTACTTGGAAATTATGATCAGATCTTCCATAAATATATCGACAATCCTCCTCTCCAATCTCTTTTGTCTTCTTTTATCTTCTTCTCAAAGACCACCAAGTCAATTTCAACCAACCTTCATATAGAATATTCTTGGTTGGGTGGGGTTGCTAAAGGACCTGATTCATTTAACTTGTTCCGGTATGAAATGATATATATGGTGGAGTGTTTAAATGGCCTACCTCTCAAAAATGACCACACCAGGAAAGCATGTAAGCTTCTTATTAACTTCAGATTATGACCTGTTGGGCAGAGACGATCAAGGCCAGTACTAGCTACGTTTTCAGTGTTCGTACATTTAACATTTAACAGTCACTCGAGTTCCCCGCACATAATCATACAACAAGTTTCCACTTGACGTCCAGCAGTAAAGAAGATTTTTTTATTGCATTTTTATGACATATAATTAGGATGACCAATCTAGCACCACCTGGTACATAAACACTGGAATCATCAGAATTTTACAATTTTGTAGAGGGCTAAATGTCCATTATAATTATGCAAACATTTGCCTCCTCAATGTCCAGCAGTAAATAAAAATATGTTGTATGATATACATTTTCAATGCATGATGAACTTTGCTCCACGTGGGGCTGAAACCAGGGCTCATGAGTTTCCGTTTTGGTATAGGGCTAATTGCTTATTATCATGCCACCAGTTTGACTGCTTGATATTCAGGAGTAAGGAATATATCTGAATATTACATTACTTATAAAGGTTTTGGCCACACCCTTCAAGCCCCAAAGAGGAAAAGTTCCTTTCATCTATACATGTTATATATACTAAAATTGATTGAAACTGGTTCAGCTGTTCCAAAGAACAAGCTGAAAATATCCAAAACCAGCAAACAATTCACAATGACAAAAATAAATAGCAACAGGTCACTAAGTCAGTCACTCCGGGGACCTCAAATTATTTAGAAAAATCTTTTTTTCACGATCACAAGGACACAATTTGTCAAATTAAACTGGAAGAATACTAGGACAGTGTAGAACCAAGTTGTTCCCCTGACCCCCGAGGGCCAGATAAACAAAGGTCTAAAGTTATACATCGGAACATAAAAGACTAGTCTTTAAAAACTTCAAGAGTCACTAGGGTAAAATATTGTCTGTTTATTTATTTTCGCAGGATTCAAATCAAATTTTAGCACCTTTTGCAGTGAGGCATGAGGGCTAATTTAAAGTTCGCTAAAAGATACATGAAAATTTCTCTTTATTTATTGTCATAAATAGAGTCAAAATTATGCCAAATAGTGACTCGACACCAACAGTGCCAAATTTTAAATATGCTTATAAAGTACACATACTGTAAGCCAAAACACTAAGCAATTGCCCTCTTTAAAAAATCAAGTTGGTTTACAACTGGTTGTGACTTTTTTTTTTTTTTTTTTTAGAAATATTTTATTTTGTATTTGGTTTCCTGAAAGACAAATCAACAATCATTCTCCTTAAACACACAATATCATAAACACATTCATTCAAATAAAATTATGTAACATGATATCAATAAACACATTCGTTCAAACAAATTTACGTAACACTATGATATCAAATTTTTCTACAACAAGATATGAATTTCGTTAAACAAAATTAATGAAAAATGAGCACTCTGGCAACATACTGTACACGCTTTACCTTCAGTTTTAATTCAATGATTTTCCTTCAATACAAATGTTTACTTACAGTAAATTCAGTTCACATTTTATTTCCCTACCTTGAAAACAGAGAAATATAAACTTCAGTGAAAATAACACAACATACAATGTACTAGTGTGTTATTAAGCAATCATGTCATTAATGTCAAATGATTAACAGTATGGGAATTGAAGAACTTATTTCTTCTCCAAACCTGCCCAAATACATCTCGCATTATAACTTATTATCAATGTTATCAATCTTTCTCCAATGAAACACGTGTTTGATTTGATAGACAGGCACAAGTAGTCATGTGTATCTGTCTGGTGTGAATGAATGAATGAATAAGCTTTGTTGAAAGTCTGATAAAGATGAACACTGGTATATGCTATGGAAAGCAGGAGAGTAGAGAAACGTTTCTCCTTCAAAAACCTTCGTGGCCAGGTTCTGTATGAAAATTCAGTTCCTGTATCCATGCTGCAGAATAATTTGAGTCAGTTTTTCATCCTTTGCTCTTCTAGCATGACACAACTACAATGTAAATGAAAAATATAAATTTCAAATTCACATGCAATTCAATTTAATATATACACTGCCACATTACTAAAAAAAAAAATAATAATAAAACGAAAATTTTTATCTCGATTCAGCATCAAAAATAAATACTTACACTTCTGGTATGAATGAACTTTTGTTTGAATTCTTCAACATCCATTTTTTCTATAAAATATTTCACGCATTAAAACCATAGATACACATATAAACATATATATAAATATAAAAAATGAAACATGTTGCACATTAAAACCATAGATGTGCATGTAAATGTATATTAATATTTACGTGGTTTATAGTTGACCTCATACGGTTTATACATGGTCAGTAAATCCAGCATAGGACAAGAGCTTCCCTCTCACCCCAAATAGAATTTAATGACCATGTATAAACCGTACTAGGTGAACTACAAACCATGTAATGAATATATCATACCAACTGCCTTTTTTTTAACTATAGCATAAATGTAAAACTTCCTTGATTATGAACGATCATGTACAATGTATTGTGATCTGAAACAACTATGATGTCACACATTAGTGACATGAAATTCTCCGTAGCTTATGTATTTTCTTTCGATATTAGGCCTAGTTTTAACTGTTATGACGGTGGGAAATTTCTTTCTTTGCCTCACGTTTAGAGCTGAGCAGTCCACTGCTTTGAAACCAAAGTAAAAATGAGAAGAAAACAACTTATCTATCAATCGTGTATGAGGAAAACAACTTATCTATCAATCGTGTATGAGGAAAACAACTTATCTATCAATCGTGTATGAGGAATAACGGCTTCTACTGACGGTGTATGGAATATACATGGTCTTCATGTGATCGATGTGAACCAATGATAATATCAGAAATAAGCAGGAGGTAAGATATATGAAATGTGTTGTGCATTAAAACCATAGATGTACATATACATTAAAAGTACATGAATTAAAAACTGTTTACAAAATAATACAGACTCATAGCACTATTTAGATCTATATGCATTCATTTTCATGAAAAAAAATGCCTATTCTATTGAAAGACAGATTGAAAGCAAGACTTTGTAAACCTTGTAATTTTCATCCAAAGCTGAATCATTACTGTGTCTGAAGTAAAGAGTCCATTTTATGTATAGTCCTCAACTTGTCCCTACATTCATCTTACACGGACGTCAATGAACCGAAACATTTAATCCCAATCTATCTTCTCTAATCGTTACTCTGAAGAAGAGTAGCAATCAAAGAACATTGAATCCATGACAGGATTCCTTCATCTAATAAAACAACTACCTTGGACATACTCAATAAAAAAACCCAGTCACGACAGCTACCAAATCCTCATTTCTGAGGAAAAGTGATTAAACAAGAGATCCATGGGTCAAAATGCTCACCTGGGTCAACCTGGTCTTTTTCTGAAGATTTTATGCTCTTTGATGCCATGAAAAATTTGAATCAAAATAACCTCTTCACCTAAACCAAATGGGGTCATGACTCGAACTTAAATCTACACAACATAAGGATGCCCTGTACTTACTGATATTTATGTATTGGGTAAAATTTTATCCCTTATTTTAGCCCCACCTTAACCCCATGAAAGTGTCTGTACTGACGACAGACTTTACATAATATAAAATATGTAAAATTAACACAATATGTCCAATTTGGACCTGTCCTACAGTCAAAACCCTGGAGTTGCAAAATTCACAATTTTAATACATACTACAGGAGTATGTAGGTCAGGGGTGCTAAAAATGACCCAATAAAATCATAAGCTATCATCAGAAATCCCTCCAAATAGCTATCACACATCCTCAAGATTTCTATGACAAATTAATTAACTGGGGGGGGGGGGGGGGGGGGGGGGGGGGGGGCATAAAACCATTTCTGATCATTTTGACCAAATTGAACTTGATTACACATTTTCATGACCACTGTATGAACATCTACATCTCCATGATTCTCAACACTTACTCTCTAGGAACTGTTCCACAAAAATCCCTCCATGATTCTCAACACTTACTCTCTAAGAATTTAGAACTGTTAAACAATTCCCTCCATGATTCTCAACTCTTACTTTCTAAGACCTGTTTCACAATACTGTTATTGTCAACACTTACTTTCTAAGAACTGTTCCACAATTCTGTTATTGTCAACTCTTACTTTCTAAGAACTGTTCCACAATTTTGTTATTGTCAACACTTACTTTCTAAGAACTGTTCCACAATTCTGTTATTGTCAACACTTACTTTCTAAGAACTGTTCCACAATTTTGTTATTGTCAACACTTACTTTCTAAGAACTGTTCCACAATTCTGTTATTGTCAACTCTTACTTTCTAAGAACTGTTCCACAATTTTGTTATTGTCAACACTTACTTTCTAAGAACTGTTCCACAATTCTGTTATTGTCAACACTTACTTTCTAAGAACTGTTCCACAATTTTGTTATTGTCAACACTCACTTTCTAAGAAGTGTTCCACAATTCTCTCCGACTCTTCCTCTGTTTCCATTAGTGCCACCTTGAGATTGTTCTGAATCACAGAGGGGTGGAAATCTTCAGATCGGGTCATTAGCCTCCCCTGATGTTGCTCAAACTCCTCCTGTGTTTTGTCACACAGGTTGTTCTATAATATAAATATACAACTTTGATGTTTGTGTGTGTATATATGTATGTCACTAAAAATGACCAATGACATGAACAATGTGGAAATGTCAATTTCTGGGATGACCAGTCCTTTCTTCACGACAGGACGATAGAATATTTACGTAGAAATGAAAACTGAATTAATGTAATAAAACAATTAATGCAATAAAAACAAATTAATGCAATAAAAACCAAGACAAACTAGCACTACAAATGTTAGGAAAAAACTGAGCGTCTGCATTTTGAAATTTTGGTTTTTCATGGAGCTATAAAAATATGTCTGTTCTCAACAAGAGCCAAGACTGAATTAAACAGACATTTGTTGAGAAAACAAATATTTGCACACTGGCAATTTATTGCAAAATACATTTGTGCAAAATTTGTGGTTTGTTCCACCCCTATTTTTCCCCTCCATGGTCAGTGAAGCGTATGATCAGTAGCTCCTAGTCAATTTTTAACTCTGGTTCTAATATTCAGAGTTAATAATCTAAATTTTTAAACAATGTTTTGTTTGGAGTAAATAGAAAATTACTGAGATAATACAGGATCCTCTACACACATTGTCCGAGTGGACCATCAACACGCTTAATACAATTTGACACTGAGGCAATAAAGTGAATGGCATATTGGAAAGAAAGCTTTGTAGGTGTAAATGATGAGTACAATTAACAATCAAATGTCAATAAATTAGTTGATCTGCGTTTATTTAGCAATATTCGAATGATAAACCATCACTGTTCACTTATGTAGGTATGTACAAAAAACATCCCACATTCTGACTTTATGTAAGTGTGTACACAAAATATCCCACATTCTGACTTTATGTAAGTGTGTATACAAAATATCCCACATTCTGACTTTATGTAAGTGTGTACACAAAATATCCCACATTCTGACTTTATGTAAGTGTGTACACAAAATATCCCACATTCTGACTTTATGTAAGGGTGTATACAAAATATCCCACATTCTGAATTTATGTAAGTATGTATACAAAATATCCCACATTCTGACTTTATGTAAGTGTGTATACAAAATATCCCACATTCTGAATTTATGTAAGTGTGTATACACAATATCCCACATTCTGACTTTATGTAAGAGTGTACACAAAATATCCCACATTCTGACTTTATGTAAGTGTGTACACAAAATATCCCACATTCTGACTTTATGTAAGTGTGTGTACACAAAATATCCCACATTCTGACTTTATGTAAGTGTGTATACAAAATATCCCACATTCTGACTTTATGTAAGTGTGTATACAAAATATCCCACATTCTGACTTTATGTAAGGGTGTAAATATCCCACATTCTGACTTTATGTAAGTGTGTACACAAAATATCCCACATTCTGACTTTATGTAAGAGTGTATACAAAATATCCCACATTCTGACTTTATGTAAGTGTGTACACAAAATATCCCACATTCTGACTTTATGTAAGTGTGTATACAAAATATCCCACATTCTGACTTTATGTAAGTGTGTACACAAAATATCCCACATTCTGACTTTATGTAAGTGTGTACACAAAATATCCCACATTCTGACTTTATGTAAGTGTGTACACAAAATATCCCACATTCTGACTTTATGTAAGTGTGTACACAAAATATCCCACATTCTGACTTTATGTAAGTATGTATACAAAATATCCCACATTCTGACTTTATGTAAGTGTGTACACAAAATATCCCACATTCTGACTTTATGTAAGTGTGTACACAAAATATCCCACATTCTGACTTTATGTAAGTGTGTATACAAAATATCCCACATTCTGACTTTATGTAAGTGTGTACACAAAATATCCCACATTCTGACTTTATGTAAGTGTGTATACAAAATATCCCACATTCTGACTTTATGTAAGTGTGTACACAAAATATCCCACATTCTGACTTTATGTAAGTGTGTATACAAAATATCCCACATTCTGACTTTGTGTAAGGGTGTACACAAAATATCCCACATTCTGACTTTATGTAAGTGTGTACACAAAATATCCCACATTCTGACTTTATGTAAGTATGTATACAAAATATCCCACATTCTGACTTTATGTAAGTGTGTACACAAAATATCCCACATTCTGACTTTATGTAAGTGTGTACACAAAATATCCCACATTCTGACTTTATGTAAGTGTGTATACAAAATATCCCACATTCTGACTTTATGTAAGTGTGTACACAAAATATCCCACATTCTGACTTTATGTAAGTGTGTATACAAAATATCCCACATTCTGACTTTGTGTAAGGGTGTACACAAAATATCCCACATTCTGACTTTATGTAAGTGTGTACACAAAATATCCCACATTCTGACTTTATGTAAGGGTGTATACACAAAATATCCCACATTCTGACTTTATGTAAGGGTGTATACACAAAATATCCCACATTCTGACTTTATGTAAGGGTCAACAACAGAATGACCAGAAACTTTTCAAAAAATGCTTTTAAAATGGAAAATCTTTGGAGCACTTCTAATTTTGGTACAGAAAGTTACTTAAGCTATTATTAAAGGCCTTAAAATTTAATAGTGCACCAAATATTCTTGTATTACAATGTGTGTGTGTGTTTGTGTGTGTGTGTTATGTAATTCCATGTAACGTTACAGTGTTAAGTAGTTTAGTTCAATCTTGACTCTCATTGAGGATAGACATTGTTTATTTATAACTGTGAAAACATGATTTTCAATCTGAAGACACCCTGTTTATTTCCTGGCCTTTGTCATCTAGTTTTAGTGCTAGTTTGTTTCTTTTTATTACATTTTTAAGTAAATATTATATCATCCTAAAAAAGAGAAGGGTCGTTCAAAAATTTGACGACTGAAATTTGTTCGTGTTGTTGGTGCTTTATGTGTGTGACATCACAAATATGATGTACATTCATGTATATTACAGGTATATTAGAAGCACCTGCAACTTTGTACATACATGTGTCTATATCATGTTCATTACATTTAGCAAGGAAGCTTATTTCACTGTTCATTTCATTATTCATACAGAATGCACATTCATTTCATAAATCACAATAAATACACGATACCTTTTCTAGAATCCATTGTCTTAGTTGTTCCAGTATTGGTTTATAGGTTAAATTACTTCCTGAAAGACAGACAATGTTCATATAAACACATGTAGTTGTGTATGAATATATTTACTCTTCCAAAATCAAACATGGACCAAATAACACTGACCTGAGCAAGTTATATAGAATAAACAAATAACACTGATCTGAGCAAGTTATATAGAATAATCAAATAACACTGACCTCAGCAAGTTATATAGAATAAACAAATAACACTGATCTGAGCAAGTTATATAGAATAATCAAATAACACTGACCTCAGCAAGTTATATAGAATAAACAAATAACACTGATCTGAGCAAGTTATATAGAATAAACAAATAACACTGACCTCAGCAAGTTTATATAAAATAATCAGATTAAATTTTATGGAAAAGTAAGTCAAATATCATAGTCAAATTCTTGGTCATAAATTTTGGTGCCATTAATAATTTTTACAACAAAAATTCTAGTTAAGACTCATGATGAAGAATACTTTGTGCCAGATCTGGCAGTATAATAAATGGAAGTAGAAAGGAATACAAAAATATTATCATCACACAATAGATGCAGAGAAGATGAAAATATCATCATCATCATCACACAATACCTGTAGAGAAGACAAAAATATTATCATCACACAATACCTGTAGAGAAGATGAAAATATTATCATCACACAATACATGTAGAGAAGATGAAAATTTTATCATCACACAATATATGTAGAGAAGACGAAAAATATTATCATTACATAATACATATGGAGAAGACGAAAATATTATCATCACACAATAGATATAGAGAAGATGAAAATATTATCATCACAAAACAGATATAGAGAGGAAGATGAAAATATTATCCCCACACAACAGACGTACAACGAAAGATGAAGATATTATCATCACAGAAACGTAGGTACTCACTAGCCAGCTCTATACATTCATTAGTATCATAAGTACTCACTAGCCAGTTGTATACAATCATTAGTATCGTAAGAAGTGACTAGCCAATTGTATACAATCATTAGTATCGTAAGAAGTGACTAGCCAGTTGTATACAATCATTAGTATCGTAGGTAGTCACTAGCCAGTTGTATACAATCATTAGTATCATAGGTAGTCACTAGCCAATTGTATACAATCATTAGTATCGTAAGAAGTGACTAGCCAGTTGTATACAATCATTAGTATCGTAGGTAGTCACTAGCCAGTTGTATACAATCATTAGTATCGTAGGTAGTCACTAGCCAGTTGTATACAATCATTAGTATCATAGGTAGTCACTAGCTAGTTGTATACAATCATTAGTATCATAGGTAGTCACTAGCCAGTTGTATACAATTATTAGTATCATAAGTACTCACTTGCCAGTTGTATACAATCATTAGTATCGTAGGTAGTCACTAGCCAGTTGTATACAATCATTAGTATCATAGATAGTCACTAGCCAGTTGTATACAATCATAAGTATCGTAGGTAGTCACTAGCCAGTTGTATACAATCATTAGTATCGTAGGTACTCACTAGCCAGTTGTATACAATCATTAGTATCGTAGGTAGTCACTAGCCAGTTGTATACATTCATTAGTATTGTAGGTACTCACTAGCCAGTTGTATACATTCATTAGTATCGTAGGTACTCACTAGCCAGTTGTATACAATCATTAGTATCGTAGGTAGTCACTAGCCAGTTGTATACATTCATTAGTATCGTAGGTACTCACTAGCCAGTTGTATACATTCATTAGTATCGTAGGTACTCACTAGCCAGTTGTATACATTCATTAGTATCGTAGGTACTCACTAGCCAGTTGTATACAATCATTAGTATCGTAGGTAGTCACTAGCCAGTTGTATACAATCATTAGTATCGTAGGTACTCACTAGCCAGTTGTATACATTCATTAGTATCATAGGTACTCACTAGCCAGTTGTATACATTCATTAGTATCATAGGTAGTCACTAGCCAATTGTATACAATCATTAGTATCGTAGGTACTCACTAGCCAGTTGTATACATTCATTAGTATCGTAGGTACTCACTAGCCAGTTGTATACAATCATTAGTATCATAGGTAGTCACTAGCCAGTTGTATAGTATCATAGGTACTCACTAGCCAGTTGTATAGGTAGTCACTAGCCAGTCATTAATATCATAGGTACTCACTAGCCAGTTGTATAGTATCATAGGTAGTCACTAGCCAGTTGTATAGTATCATAGGTAGTCACTAGCCAGTTGTATAGTATCATAGGTACTCAATAGCCAGTTGTATAGTATCATAGGTACTCACTAGCCAGTTGTATATACTCAATAGTATCGTAGGTAGTCACTAGCCAGTCATTAGTATCATAGGTACTCACTAGCCAGTTGTATACAATCATTAGTATCATAGATAGTCACTAGCCAGTTGTATACAATCATTAATATCATAGGTATTTTCTAGCCAGTCATTAGTATCATAAGTACTCACTAGCCAGTCATTAGTATCGTAGGTAGTCACTAGCCAGTTGTATACATTCATTAGTATCGTAGGTACTCACTAGCCAGTTGTATACAATCATTAGTATCGTAGGTAGTCACTAGCCAGTTGTATACAATCATTAGTATCGTAAGAAGTGACTAGCCAGTTGTATACAATCATTAGTATCGTAAGAAGTGACTAGCCAGTTGTATACAATCATTAGTATCGTAAGAAGTGACTAGCCAGTTGTATACAATCATTAGTATCGTAGATACTCACTAGCCAGCTCTATACATTCATTGGAAATCTTCTCCCTCTCTTCTGCAAATTTCCCCACATCTGGAAGTTTCTGAATCATTTCTAAAATTTTGTCCTCTTCATCTTGTAGTTCATATAACTCTGACAGACTGACAATAAACATGATGAACAGTGATTAGTTATATAATTCTGATAATGAACAGTGATTAGTTACATAATTCTGACATAGAAGATCAATTAGTTATATAATTCTGACAATGAACAGGAATTAGTTATATAATTCTGACAGCCTGACAATGAACAGCTATAAGTTATATAATTCTGACCATGAACAGCTATAAGTTATACATTGATGATAAATGAGAAAATACTGCACATGACAAAAATTGTCAAAGTAAACTAATCATAAATTAACTCTAATCATAGACCTGTTTTATTTACCTTTTTGTTTTAAGATCAGGAAAGGCTGCAAAGACATCTGGCACCCGATCTGAATATTGCCCATCCTGACAAAAAATCGTCAAATGAAAGATCATTTAAAACACCAATGGCTTCCAAAGTAACTTTCTCTTTACACTGATAATGACATCACAGTCATACAATCTTTACAACTACAAGGCTCACCAGACCGTCAAGTGCAAAACAATATGCCCTCTCTTTTTCAAAAAGGGGGGCGGGGGTGTAGGGGGAGAGATAAAAATCATAAACATAAAGTGTAAAATGGTCTTTATTGTAAGGGTAAGTAAAATGGCTATGCATTTTATGCAATACTGGAGATAGCAAGTCGAGATGTGTCAAATCACGGACTAAACAAAAAGTCCAAAAGAAATGGTGACAATGATGACAAAGTTAAAAATAAGAAGCATAATGTATAAAAAAGAAAAAGATATTTAAAGAAAAGCTGGAAATCCAAATTTCCAGGCATAATGTGTGATAAGGCAAAAGTGAAAGTAGACCATTGAGTAGCTTGGTATCTACTCTGGTGCAGTGTTATGTAACATTTTGTCATAGAGAATGCGAGGACAAATCAAGCACTCTTTTCATAGGGACACACATTACATCAAAATTTATAATTCCAAATTATTCATAACTAGTCTATACATGTACAACAGTTTTGATAATAAAGATAAAATTTGTGACAACTTTGTTTAGAGATGGACAAGTAAAAAATGTGCATTTGGACAAGTGAAATTTGTTGGCAACTTGTCTGCTGGTCAAGTGGATGTTGTAGTCAATGTTGAGCCCTGAATTGGAGTTATTTTAAACGTCTAATCCCTTAGATACACTCAAAATGACCTCAGCTCAGCTCTAGGTATGCAAATGTACATGCAGTTCTCTGTCCTAAAACTTTGCAAACCCATGTTTTACACAGCTATAGACAAAACCAGAACATTTCACTGCAATTTCTGTAACTACTCCAAATATCATTTTTAGCAGTTCTATACACATTCCCTGATTCAAGACAAGATCTGTAATGCATATAAGTTACTACAATCATTGCAGTACAAAGTTTGGCTCAGACATGAATTTTACTACATCCCACACCTCTGTGATCTTGACCGTTGTCAGGTGACAAAGATGGAAAATGATGACAAAATATTTTCTAACATTTTATTTAGTTCTAAATTGTTAACTTCATTTGTATATTTGTAGTACCTCAGAAGAAGGCCCAGTTACTGGCATCGATTCTGATTGGCTGGTTCCATACTGAGGAAGAGAAGAAGCCTGATGATAGCCCTGTATTCCCCCGGAACCAGAATAACTGGTCATTGAAGAAGTAGCTGGCGGAAATGGAGGGGGACCTACAACCCCACTGGAAATATAGACAGGTATGAGTGACATTCAAAAGTAATTTACTATAGGGTATGGATGGGTGTATTGTTGTACAAATTATGAACAATACGAAATAGAGATCATAATGAAAAGTGAAAAAGATGTGTAAAACCTTTATGGTTTTTTTTTTATACAATCTGCACGTAAACATAAAACTGATGCCAGGTTCTTACAATCTGCATGTAAACAAAACACTAACATGACTATGTCAGATTCTTTATAATCTGCATGACACTAACGTCTGATTCTTAATAATTTGTGTGTAAACTTGACACTAATATTGTATTCTTGTGAAAAAGATGTGTAAAACCTAATAATCGGTGTATAAACATAACAGTAAATTCTTACAAGTTCTGTGACTGTAGTTGAGGAGGATGAGCCTTGAATTCATCAATGATGGACTGAACCACCACCGCTAAACTGGAATGCATGGAAAACTGAAAAAATAAATGTAATACTATATTCTTATTTAGAATTTTACACCCCTACTTCTGACTCTCAGGGTGCTAAAAAATCTATGGCACAGGAGAATGCTTTCATATTAATTTGGCAAATTATTCCCCAATTAATAGTTCTCACAATCCAATTATATGTTACATCCACTTACACGTATGTGAGCAGGTCCAAAACCTACACGTAATTTTAATTATATTGTAGTTCTTGAGAATTGTGATTGTTTGAAATATAATTTGATTTAGTGGTTCTTGAGAAGAAGTCAAAACTGTAAACAGATGATGAAAGAGAGTCATATTCATTTGTATATATAAAAAGTCAACAGTCCAATTTTAATCACAAAGAGTCACTTAGGCCTATGTGTCAGGTGTGCAAAAATAACAGAGCTGTACTATTTGCATGCTATACACAAGGTTCCATTTCTTTTATTATGTGTTTAAAATTTTGATCAATGATTACTTCATAAGCCTACAGAAGTGTTAAACAGTCTACTCAGGATATACTGAAATTCAGGGGACTGACCTGAATTGTTCATTATATCCAAAGTTCAATATAACCCAAGTTGAACTACTGAAATAATGTTACTAGGGATATATTTTTACTTCAATATAACAGATAGTTCAATATATATGACGTCAGTATAACAGATAGTTCAATATAAATGACTTCAGTATAACAGATAGTTCAATATAAGTGATTTCAGTATAACAGATAGTTCAGTATAAGTGATTTCAGTATAACAGATACTTCAATATAAGTGACTTCGGTATAACAGATAGTTCAATATAAGTGACTTCGGTATAACAGATACTTTAATATAAGAGACTTCAATATAACAGATAGTTCATTATAAGTGACTTCAGTATAACAGATAGTTCAATATAAGTGACTTCAGTATAACAGATAGTTCAATATAAGTGACTTCAGTATAACAGATAGTTCAATATAAGTGACTTCGGTATAACAGATAGTTCAATATAAGTGACTTCAGTATAACAGATAGTTCAATATAAGTGATTTCAGTATAACAGATAGTTCAATATAAGTGACTTCGGTATAACAGATACTTTAATATAAGAGACTTCAGTATAACAGATAGTTCAATATAAGTGACTTCAGTATAACAGATAGTTCAATATAAGTGACTTCAGTATAACAGATAGTTCAGTATAAGTGACTTCAGTATAACAGATAGTTCAATATAAGTGACTTTGATATAAGTGAAGTAGCCTGTATCTACTTACTGATGCTAGATTTGGACAATTGACAATTTTGGATTGCGAGTCCACCCATTGGTGATATACAGGTGGGTGAACAGAAATTGATGGGGAGTCTTGTGGAAACAGAGGAGAGAGTGTTCTAAAAATACAAAAGTTGATAAGATTATATATATATTACAATCAATATCTGATTTATTTCTATTGTGTTCAGTGCATGCACATGTCATTGTTCCTATGTTAAGAACAACAAATAATCCTTGCTAAGTGAATGACACGAGTTTGTCAGTAGAATGAACAATCAAACCACTGTCACTATTTTATAGGTCAATACGTCAACCCAGGATCTTCGCCCCCTGACATTCTCACCTGTCAGTTCCAGGGCTGGGTCTAGACACTAAATGTAACAGGAAGGAAGAAAATGCAATGGACCAGACCAGAATTCCAACCTGGGATCAATGAATTATCTAGTCAGGTGCTCTACCAACTGATCTTTCTGGCCAAAGGCAATATCAAATTCGTCTGACCACCACATTCCTTCCTCTTTAAATATCTTCACACTTTGAAGACATCAAGTCTGACCCAGGATCTTTATCCCCTGACAGACATTTTCACCTGTTTGTTCCAGGAGCTGGTCTGCAGCAACAAATGTAACAGGAAGGGAAAAATGCAATGCATCCATTGACTTTTATGTGAATAATGCAAAAATAAAAAAAATAGTTCATGAAAAATGTTGTCATAAATATGGAATTTTAGCAACATTAATTTACAAATAGTTTTATAAAAATCTTTCACAAAATTTGTATGGGTATCCCCTGTCTTCAAATTATAGGAAAAGAAAACTAGTGGATATTAAACGATTAAATGATCTTACACAACCAGAGTGATGTTGCTATTTCCGGACACAAACGTAATTCTGTATTCTGTGTTTGGTATAACTTCTATTGGGCTACAAAAAAAAAAAAATTGTAAAACATCACAAATTCAGCTATAAATGAGCAACAGTTCAAACCAACAATGGACACAAGTATTTGAAATTTCAAATCATTTGAATCATTATATATTTCATTAAAACTGTAATATTTTTTAAAATGTCATGTCTGGTGAGACTAAAAAGGAAAATGACATCACTATATAGAATGATCTTTTACTTTATTTTCTATTTTTATTACATAGGTTTTCATTTGAGCATGTTTACTAGCAAATATGTTTTTGTTAAGTTTTATTCAATTGAAACGCAGATATACATAGAAATAAAATCTGCTTTTTTAACAGACAACCCATTAGCTTTAAAAAGTATTTCCCAGATTGGCAAACACACTGAAACTATGGACAATTTGAAAATTTCATTTTTATTTAATTGGGTAAAAGACCAATAATGAAAACATTTCTTTCAAACTTTGCAAAGTTTCTAGTATGCCGGTCTCCAGTAGAAAGTGACTTTGTATTAGCAGTTATTCTCCTTGCCATTGCTAAGTGGACTGTAAACACACCACCATTTGAATTATCGTCTCTGATGCTCAGACAAGAAACTTGCAAATGTTTTGTACATGTAATAAAATTGATTAGAATGCCAGTGATTGAAAGCAGGGGTATAGGGGCAGCAGCTCCAGACATGTCAAGCAGATCATGCGAGTTAACTATATAGATGTTAATTAAAATGTCCAGCAGCATTTGAGCATAGCTAAGAGAGAGCTTGGGGGTAGCAGCCCCCGACTTGTCAAACTGACCATACACATTAACTATATAAATAAAAAAAAAAGGGATAATATGAGTTGGGATGTTGGGGCAGCCCCCCCCCCCCCCCCCCCCTTTTAAAATGTCCATGGATTAGAATGTCAATAAAACTTTTTTTTTTACATATTTTTTCCCCAAGGCTGTATTTGCTAAAATATTTATTGTTGTAAAAAAGGAAAAATCAATATACTTTCTCAATGGGAGTTTGCATGCATAAACATCAGTGACATGAATATTCTGGAGAACTACTTAAAATAATGCACTGTGAAATTTCCTAAACAACAGGTTCTGTTTATTTTGGAACATAAACTGTATATATATTTGCATTCTGTTTATATTTTGATTTAAAAAAAATTTTTTTTTTATTCAATTTACACAAGTAATTCAAATCTTGGCTTAATTTTGTGATTTTTTTACTGCTTTATCTATTTTATCAATCACACAATTGTGTATATATATATATATATATATATATATATATATATATCCCGGCGTCACCAGTTTTTGACGGTCACCAGTTTTCGACGGTCGAAGTATTTCCGCGTTCAATCGGGGTTACACGCGGGTTCAGAGGTCATGGCGTTTTGTTTTGACGTGGACACACGTTTCGCGTCTTCACATCAAGTTTCGAGTAAAAATGATGATCCGTGCGGTAAGTACCTTAGATTTATTGTCTGCATGCCCTTTTTTGCCAAAATTTCTTATTACCACCAATTCCTTCTTTCCAAGCACGTGTAATGCATATAAAATGTCATCCAAGACATTGTTTATCTAACGTCTGCGTATCTTACTATGGCTGGCTAAGTATATCACGTGACATTAGTCACCAATGACGCTTGCCGGAAAAAAAATGTATGGAAGCCCATACGGAACTTCTTGTAAGACATTTTTTGTAATTGCAAATGCTGCAGATTTTCTCCTCTTTTCCACCAAAGAGACTTTTTTGTGTATTATGCAACCAAACACATTTCTAATGTTTATTGTAGACACATGGAAAGAAGAGAGGGCCATATCGGTCGAATTATGACCCAGAACTTTTGAATGATGCTTATAAAGCAGTGTTGGAACAAGGAATACCTGTCCAAAGGGCAGCTACATCATACGGAGTGCCAATTACAACTTTGAAAGATAGGATCAAAGGGCGTATCAATGTTGATACAGTAAAATCTGGACCCTCCCCATTATTTTCGCAGGAACAAGAGGCTTTATTAGCGCAACACATCAATACTATGGCAGAGTTGGGATATGGCTATTCACGAGCAGAAACCATCAATCTTGCGTCTGATTATGCCAGACACCTTGGATTGCACCCCAGAGAAAAACCATTTAGCTTAAAGTGGCTCTACAACTTTCTTGAGAGATGGCCAGACCTGAAAGTTAGGAAACCAAGAAGCTTGGAGGCAGCAAGGGCAAAGTGTGCAACAAGATCAGCTATAGATAATTATTTCAGAGAACTGGATAAGATCATGTCGGAATACAACTTCAAAGAAAGGCCACATGCGATTTACAACATTGATGAGAAAGGCTTGTCTACAGACCACAAACCTCCTAAGATAGTGTCTGGATCCTCCTACAAACCCCAAGCTGTCACCTCTGGGAAGTCACAGACCATTACCGTCATTGGCGCTGGGAATGCTCTGGGGCAGCAAGTACCTCCATACTTTGTTTTTCCTGGGAAACGATTTATAGATGGCCTTCTTGACGGTGCAAGTCCAGGAGCAGCAGGCACCATGAGCGATTCCGGGTGGTCAAATACATTCATCTTCACATCGTACATCAAGAACCATTTATTCAAGTACTTACCCCATTGTGATGAAGAGTCTCCTGTTCTTGTACTTTATGATGGTCATAGGAGTCATATCTCTATAGGACTTATTGAGTGGGCAAAGGAAAACAACATCATTCTATTTGTTTTGCCACCGCACTGTAGCCATCTCCTTCAGCCTTTGGATGTTAGCTGTTATGGACCCTTTGAGACTGCATGGAATTCTGCATGCCACAGACATTTGAGGGAATCTGGCGGAAATGTTGTAACGAGGTTTCACGTCTGTAAAATTGCCTGCAAGGTTTATGCTGCCACACTGTCACCATCCAACATTCAAGTAGCTTTCAAAAAATGTGGAATTTATCCATATGATCCTACTGTTGTCTCAGATTCTCTTGTTGCTCCATCACTTACTTTCACAGCAGCCACTTCCTCTACCATATCAGCAAGTACCAACAATGAAGATAAGGAAAACGAAGAGCCAAAGCAGTCAAAGGAAGAAGATTTTCTGGAAAGCAAAGGAGGCCAAGTTCTTCAGAATGTTAAAACTGCCAAAGTACGCAGAACTTTGAGCAAAGTGGTCGCTGGGAAGCCTATTACAGATGATGGTGTTCTCCAACAGATCAAGACCCACATTGAATCCCAGTCTTCTGCATCCAAAAAGAGAAAAAACAACACATCCCAGAATGGTGCTCAGCCTACTCCATCGTCAGTTTCAGGACCATCTCAACCTGTCACTAAAAAGAAAAAACCACAGCCCAAAACAACAGCACCAGAGCAGCTCGATTCTGATTCCGATTCTGATATTGCTGATGATGAGAAATGTTGTGTTTGCAATCGGTTCTATCCCAAAGACATGAGTGCCTTGAATTACATCAAAATAGTTTCTTGGGGCAAATGTGATAAATGTGGTTCCTGGGTACATTTGCAGTTTTGTACCAAAGTCAAAGCAGTGAGAAGAGGGGCACAATTCTTTTGCCCTGGGTGTGACACAGAAAATATTTAAATGAAAGCTTCTAAATTAATGGAGTTTCCCCTGTAAATAAGTTTGACAGTTGTGTTTTAATTAGAAACGAACAGACTATTAGTTATTAAGTGACAAATTTTCATTTTTAAAACATTGAACTATATCAAGAGTGTGTTTTGATTGCCTGGTGTGGGCTACCGTACTTGCCAGATACCTCATTTGCATACCGTCGAAAACTGGTGACGTACTACGCACGGTGCACAAGGTAAGTGCCAGTCATATTTGTTTACTTTGTAGCAGAAAGACACGATTGTGAATGTACGAAAATTTACAAAACAAAACCTCATATGATGTTTTGAAAAGTGCATAAGTTTGAAGAAAATTCATTGGACATTTAGTCTGCACTGAGCGAAAGTATCCTTACGCCGTCGAAAACTGGTGACGCCGGGATATACTAGACCACCATAGGAGGCACTTATTTTAGCACCTTATTTTGGGGACTGGTATAGTAGTAATGTTCCCCAAATTTTATGTTATGGATTAACACAACCTACAATCTATACATTCCTTCATCATAACACTACAGTTATACATACACTACTTACAGATTATTGACTAAATATCACAAAATATGCCCTTCTGGAGAAAGAGGACCAAGCTTTTTTAGTCAGCTTCCATGCAAATTTGGGATGAAAAATATTCAGTCACTGTCATTATCCTTTTAATTACATTTTTTTTAAAACTCTGTGAGTAGTGTGCATTAGTTTACATTTTTGATAAAAGAAGAAGTTTTTACATTTATCATTATTCGTAAATAGATGTATTCATATAATCAAAATTCCGTCTTTATCATTTGTAAAACACACAATGTCCTAAATGAATTAGAGTTTACAGAGTGGGTTTTCATGTGGGCACGTTATAGAATCTCTACTCTAGAGGAAAACAACAAAATATGTAGTAATATATTTAGTAAAACACTCAAGACGTTAAACCAGACTTATATAACTGTCAATTTCATTCAAGTTAAGACTACTATTTCGTCATTTTAACGCAGCATTTGGTCTGTGAGTCATTTTTTTTTTCTAAATGTCGACAGTTATCTTTGATACTTACTTAAGATTGGCCTTCTTCAAAGAATCAATTTGTTTTGTTCTGTGGGCTTGTAAATTCGTTTGAGACGACGATGTGTTTTTGTTTTTATTTCCAAAGAGCCAACTCATTTTGCGCTGTGAATATTCCGTCTCTCTAACACAAATGAAAACAGGAAGTCTATAATCGTCATCAAAAACTGCGAGAATCTAATTTCCGTCCCAGAGAGCATGCGTGGAAAACATTGTGAAGATCTTGACCATCATCGAGAAGAAATGTAACGCCTCACCACAACTCACTGATTCATTTATTGTTGCTGGGGTGCAGAATAATATTTGAAAATACACGGTTGTAAGTAGTAAATTCAGAGCGTCAATAAAGTTAGACCCAGTTCGAAAAAAAAAATTAAATAGCATGTTGAGAAAATATGCAGTGCGTGCTTATCCCCATTGTGTACATCACTTCTCGTGCTGCATAGTGTGCAAAAGCTTAAAAAAGTAACAACACCTTAAAAAAAATGACGTAATAAGAAAAGGAACTCATTAATTGTAAATACTCATTGGTCATTGAATTTATCGAACTAATCTAGAGCTAGAGTGAAGACTGTTAAACAAGTTGGAGAGGAGTGTTTGGCGGACTCTTTGATCTGGTATATACATTACACCTCGTTGGGAAGTGATGCAGGTTTACTGTAATTCACAGCACTGATGAAAAAATAGGGTGTTGGTGAGTCGAGTAAATTGGAAGTCGGATGCAATTTGAAATCGGTTTTCACAATTTTTTGTTAACGTGTGCCCATCAGGGGAGTGTATTCACCCAATGGCACCTATCAGGACATTAATAATGTGCCCAACAAAAATATCACATAAAAAACTTTAAAAGGAGTTTTATTCGTATTTACACTGTAGATATGAAGCAGTGGGTTAAAACTGAGTCACTGATATTTATTTACTTCTGAATCTCTAGGTCAAGTTAAAATTTGAATCTAGGGTTCTGAATTTTCAATGTACCAGGTAAATTTGAAAAAAAGTAGTAGGCAATTATTGTGAGGCACAAGACTCCTTGGGGGTCAAGATGCTTTGCCCAGAAAAATTTTAGAATCTCTGAAGCCACAAAGATCCATTTCCTGGATATCAGACACTAAATTGTAGCATGTAGATCATTAGATAAATGGCGTAAAATGTATTTAGGAAGAAATATTATTTTCGTAGATTATGTTTTTCTTACAGTAAAACAATTTTAAATTACAAGACTAGTGCAATAAAAATCGACTTCCAATGCATTTATTTATTATGTAGGCTTCTTCAGTCAATGTTATATAAAACACAATTTCTCTTCATGTTTGTGAGCATTCGTGAGTGTATAAACTCAAATTTGAAATTCATATTATTTTCATTTCAAAATAAAATTGTAATTTGAATTCCAAAGTAATTTGAATATAACTAAGGTAAATAGCCACAAATTGAAACAAAATGTCAACACTCAGGCTTAACTAATCTTGGCTTTTTATAAGATAGCCCATTATTCTCAATTCTAATTGCCTTCATAACACACATGTAATAAAATTGAAATAAGGATTTTGCCAATTTTCAAACCCAATTCCAAAATCGGGATCAATATACTAAAATCAGCTCGGGTAACATTTATTTTCAGTGAAACAGCAAACAGATTTAAAAATAATAATCTTGATGTTTCAATATGATTTTGATTCTGTTTAATGATAGAAAAAATCCAAAGTCTTTTAAAGACTTTGATAATTTATTGTTGAATGTAGGCAGCAAATTTTTCCACAAGTAGGCGATGAGAAATCACCAGTTGCCGACGCTTCTGTGAATTTTGCACCTCTTTGCCTATTAAACTGTCTGTAATTACAAATAAAAAATCAACAACAAAAAATTTGACTTTGTGACCTTCACCTTGGAGTTCTACCTACTTTTGAAACCTTTAACCTTATCAATGATTAGTGATAGGGTTTTCATATGTGTATTCCTTTTGACAAGACTTATTTTTAGGTATCAAATTCTTTTACCTCATGACCTTAACCCATGAGTTTGACCTACTTTTTGAAAGCCATAACCTAGTCCTCATGACCTTGGACTTTGATCTACTTTTGAAAAACTTTCAGCTAGGCCATAACTGTTGAATGGTTAATGACAGTGCTCTCATATTTCACATGTGTATTCCTTGTGCCGAGACATTTCTTTGAAAACTATAATTATGTGTTCTTTGCTGCCATGAGGAGGTGTGTGTGTTCAAAAACACATTATTTTGAAATTTAGGTTTTTGTCTATGTTTTACACATCAAGTATTATCTTATTACCAACTGATGTATCCAAGTAAGTATCCCCAGGCCTCAGATCTGTAATTCTTGAAAGTCTTAGCACTAATGGAAAAACGTAGATGTGAAGTTAGCATGTTTTAAATTTGAAAACTGAATTCCCACCATGCTACAATTTCCTTTTTCATTGCTGAGAAAGATCATCACTGGTAAGCCTGATTAAGAGTGGGAGGGGATGCAGGCAGTTCGCGTACAAAATCTTACAGATTAACTTTTAACATGTATGTATCATTTAATGATTACCCATTTGAGCCAAGCCTGAGTAGAATGGCACTTAGTGAACAATGTCCTCACTTCATTGTTGTATGTTTGATATATAATTCTGACAGAACTAGGCAAAAAGATGCTGCGCAGTGTAACATTTTCTTGAGTGTATATAAAATTTTGTGAGTAGAAAGGTTTTCTTCCAGTACTCAGATTAGAACTGTAAATTGTGTTAGATCAATTTGTAAAAAAGAGAAAATCTATTGTTGTAGGAGAAAGAAATAGCAGTGACTTAGCTGAGTGATAAGGGGAAGGGTTACAGGAGCAGATATGCTGAGATGCCGTCAGTAGCACAAACAGAGTATGGCATCAAAGATGTCTGGAATAGCAATCTGGAGGAAGAATTTAAAAAGATTCGCCATGTTATCCAACGATACAGATTCGTTGCCATGGTTTGTTGTTATTTTTGTATTTACCTTTGCAATTTATCATTTTTTTGTAAATAGAATTGATTAAGAAATATTGAATATAGACAAAGTTAGATATATACTGAAATTTGATACAGGTAACATTTCATTAATCTAAACACTGACAAGCCATATACCTTCAGCTGTGTTATAGGGAGTCAAGTGTTGTGGCTTTATTTACTTATTGCAAAAGCTAGGGTGTACATGTATCTCAGGCAGGGTCTTGAACCTCAGTTATTTCAAAGTCCTTTCCTCAGTTCACACCTGTTATACACCTGTATATGCCTTGTTGAGGTCAGGTCCATTTTGCGGTCTGTTAAGGAGGTATATTGCATCGTCACAAAATGGCTGAATTCCTTTTTAAACATGAATATAAGTACAAATATCAGCAAAATTTGTATATTCATTTTAACTTTGATTGTCTAGGTGGGTAGCTCAGTCAGTTAATGTGTCAACTGCTGATCTGTAGATCATCTTTTCTACTGAAACTGCATTTTTTGTTCACTAAATAAAGTAAATTTGAAAGTTTTCAAATTTAAAAATTTTGTATAAATCCTCCACTTTTCAGTAAAATCAGATTTCTCTGCTGTGTTATTTTTCCATAAATTTTATTGTCCTATCCTCCTTAAACGTTTACTAGATAGTCTCCAGATATATCCCATTTCATTTCACACCTTTCAGATTTATGCTACTGTCGACTGATCTCTTATTGCAGGTGTATAACAAGATATTTTTTTAATTAGTCCCGTGTAAACTCGCACAATGACATAGATGATGGTAATTAACAGCTCGAGTACATGTGTGTTCAATGCAACTGTATATTCTAAACAAGTTCACAGTGAATAAGCCCTAGTGATTGACTTCAACATACCAAGGTTCAGTTGTGTATTTTACTTTGGTGAGATCCCCATCAGTTGTTAGAACTATTGTTCAAACCCTTTGTTTAATGCTAAAAACTTAGAATTTTCAAATCAAATTATTTTTATAGGACACGGAGTTTCCAGGAGTGGTGGCTCGACCAATTGGGGAATTCCGAAGTACATCAGACTATCAGTATCAACTGCTGAGGTGTAATGTAGACTTACTAAAAATAATCCAGGTGGGGCTCACCTTTATGGACGAGAATGGCCAGACCCCATCACCCATATCAACATGGCAGTTTAATTTTAGATACAATTTAACGTAAGTATTTTAAGAATAAGGCAAATGAAAAGAAATCTACAATGAAACTTGATGCCTTTAATGCAAGCATTTTATTTGGGTTATGAAATGATTCGGGTCAGAAGAAAGTAAAACACAGAAACAACTTCAAGTTCTCGTTTTGCAAAATTTGAAAACTTGTTCATTTGAGTGGATATAGTTCATCGCTGTGATTTTGAATTGTTGACACACTCCTGTTATGTATTTGGTTGACTTCTATTAAATTACCTGAATATATGCTTCATGTATAGCAGAAGATGCTGCATTCCTGACAGTCCTCTTTATTTGTTGTTAATTTGTTCTTGGCTGCATGCCAGCAATGTAATGTCAGTTAAAATTTAAACTGAATCGTTTCTTAGGATTAGGAATTTGTGTGATACTGATACACCTTGGTAATTTGTTAAATGATGAGTGATGTTGTAATCTGTGTAATATTATTTAATATTGATTGTGTGCATTAATGTTTTCATCAATGTAAAGTTTCTGTCTTGCAGATAGGTTTCAAAATTACAGCTAGAAAGATAAAATTAATACTAGTAGATACAAATCTAGATAAAAAATTCTATATACATTTAAAAGTGATAATTTCAGGTCAGATAAATTCATTGTATGTGGTTAAATGTTGTTAATCAGTATGATTTAAATATCCTTTCACTGACAAGTCTAATGTCCAGACACAGTTAACTTTTGGAATTTTCCAAATTTTCTGGACTCAACCATTTCATAAAACGTGAATCCAGGAGTCACCTTGACAAAATCCTACAGAGAACTTAAAAAATGTAGTACAGTTGCAAAGGCATATGAATGAATAAGATGATAGTATAACTGAATAAAATACTTATACTTATGCTGGTTAGGGTTACCTGTTGATTTTAGGTAAATCTGATGTCTAAAAATAATTGTAAATTGACAATACTTTAAAAAGCTTTCACTGAAGAATTTATTAAATGTTGATGGAAGTGATTAGGAACTCTCAATACACTGTACATCAGAAATATAAAAGAGCCTCTAGCAGTTGGAGTGATCTGCCCCTGATTCAAAGTTTTGTAGTGTTTGATTTTTAAATATCTAGTGGGTATATGCTTTGGTAGTCAAGCAGTATTACGAACCAGATATCGTTTATGACAGATAATTTTAGCTGATAAACTGGATTTAATTTTCCTGGAGACTTTCACATATCTTTTATCTTCTACGTAGCAAAATATGAAATTCAGATATTTTTTTTCTCTTCGTAACCAGCATCGATACTTATATTTATTGTGGTTTAATTATTTCATTATTACTGAAGTGCTGTGTCAGGCTTGAGCTTTAGCCTCAACAATTCAATACATGGAATCATTTACCAGACGCATGTGAATTGTAGCATTAAAGTGTAGGTATTGATCATGCGAATATACAGTGATTAAAATATCTTGGTGATATCTGCAGGTATGTGTTTATAAGAATACTCTGAAATAATATTCATCCACTTATTTTATTTTGCAGGGAAGAAATGTATGCTCAGGAATCAATCAATCTGCTTCAATATTCAGTTCAAGAAGCACATACACTTATTTTATTTTGCAGGGAAGAAATGTATGCTCAGGAATCAATCGATCTGCTTCAACATTCAGGCATTCAGTTCAAGAAGCATGAAGAGGAAGGAATGGATGTGAATGACTTTGCTGAATTACTGATGACATCAGGAATTGTGTTAAGTGACCAGGTCAAGTGGCTGTCATTTCACAGGTAAGTTAATGGTGTTGTTTTCAAGCTAAAGAGTGGAGCAAAATATTCCCCCCAGGGTAGAGATTCTGACTCCAGGGCGTGGGTTAAACTTGGTATATATGAAATGTAGTGTATTTATGTAAAACATTTAAATAGTATCTTCTTAAATTGAAACTAAATACTAGATATATTAAAGAAGGAAGGAGTCTTCTACCAAATTATAAATGTCATAAACCCAGTGGGCAAGGGTTTGGTTCCTGGGTGGAAACAAAATTATTATAGTGGTTATTATCTTTATCATTTGAAAGACTTCTTTAAGTTTGTTGATGCAGTATAAAAACTAAATATATATGTAAGAAAAGCAGAAAAGGGTGTACCAAAATTGTGAATTATACAACCCCAGGGTTTTTGACTCTAAAATGGGTTCAAATTAGCATACCATGTTAATGTTTCATTATGTCAAGTCTTTCATCAGTATAGGCATTTTTGAGGACATTTAAGTTTAAAGAACACCTCTTGTTTTACACTGTTGCTGAGTATTAGAATTTAGCTCACGTCTTCAGAATAGGAAATTATTTTCTAGATTCACAGCTCTTGGGATTATAGAAACTTTTAACTAATACTCAGTTGATCAATAAGGTCTGTAGGCCTTTTGTTTATCACGTGTTTGTTATACGGTACATTAAGTAGCTGGGTTATGTATTAAGTAGGTGGATTATATATTAAGTACCTGGGATATATATTAAGTAGCTGGGTTATACAGTATATTAAGTAGCTGGGTTATATATTAAGTAGGTAGATTATATATTGTGTAGCTGGGTTATATATTAATTAAGTGGATTATATATTGTGTAGCTGGGTTATACAGTATATTAAGTAGGTGGGTTATATATCAAGTACCTGGGTCGTATATTAAGTAGATTACTTAGCCGAGTTATATATTAAGTAGTTGAGTTGTATATGCAGCAAAACATACCATTTGGAAATATAATTCTTTACCAGAAATGTCAGAATCTTAAAAGTCAGGGAGGGAAATGTCACAGCTAATCTGCCTCAGAATTTTAAAAATCAGGGAGGGAAACATTGCAGCTAGACTGCCATTTAATAAAATCATCCAGGTTTGCACCTCGATATCATTACTGAGATAAAACTTGAATCCTATTATGTATCCAAAATGCACTTAACAGTTAATCTAATGACAAGAAGCTGCTCATGAAATAGAATCCGTCATTAGTATGAATGTGGGATAGGGAATATCCAATAGGGCAACAAAATCCACAGTCTGGTACAAGGCTCGCTGAGTCCTAGACACCAAATCTTGTCCCCAATAAAAGAACAAAATCCACAGTCTGGGACAAGGCTTGTTGAGTCCTAGACACCAAACCTTGTTCTCTAAGTGGAATTTCCCATCCTATATGAGTAAATTTTCTCACATTTTACCCACAGTTTATTGCATAAATTTAGGAGCTTTGAAAAAATTCAGAATTACCAAAATCCTCATTTAAACTGCAATGCAAATATTAAGTAGACTGTCAGAAAGAGCATATCCAAAAATGTTTTACACTGTAAACTAAAAATTCCCCAAGGTTGTCCACCAGAAAGCTATTTCAAAACAGTACAATATGTTTTACTTCACTGTGTAAAATAAATCATAGAAAATATATGACGTCACAATCAGTGAAGTCCCAGCAGTGCGAGACAAAAATATCTCGCATGGGTGGAGTCGATCTCACACCGGTAACCGCAGTCATCATATACACGTTCCCATAGTGACAGGAGTCTATCAAATGCTCGACTTCTTTACTTGGATAACATCCTACTAAAAACACATTGGAATTAAGTTGAATGGCTGTAGATGTTGACAATACATGTATAAAGGGACGTGGAGAGACCTGAAATGGATTATTCTAAAGATTTTTTGTTTTCAGAAACAAATTGGTCAGTTTATCACTTTATAATACACAGGTCAAATAAACCTTCAAAGTCATGTGAATATTCATTTTCCAAAAGATATTATTCCTTAAGCTTAATTATCTTTGCTATGTATTTTTCAGTGGCTACGACTTTGGGTATCTTTTGAAGATTTTAACAAATACACAGTTGCCAGCAGAAGAGGCAGATTTCTTTGATTATCTTAGGATTTACTTCCCAAATATCTATGATGTCAAGTATCTTATGAAGAGTTGTAAAAATTTAAAAGGAGGGCTGCAGGAAGTGGCTGAACAGTTAGAGGTAAGGAGTAGGTGGGGCAGGAAGTGGCTGAATGGTTAGAGGTAAGGAGTAGGTGGGGCAGGAAGTGGCTGAATGGTGGGGCAGGAAGTGGCTGAATGGTTAGAGGTAAGGAGTAGGTGGGGCAGGAAGTGGCTGAATGGTTAGAGGTAAGGAGTAGGTGGGGCAGGAAGTGGCTGAAGAGTTAGCAGTAAGGAGTAGGTGGGTCATTATTAATTGTTGTCATTGTCCCCATGTACTTTATAAAAACAATTTCACATTGTATTTAATAATCAACTACAGCTGAATTCTTTATATTTGGTATATTTCATATTTTTATTATGATATAGGTCTCAGTATGTCTTTCTGCAAAAACTTTAATCTAGCCTATAACCTTTGAATTGATGGAGATAGGGCTTTTGTATTTTCACATGCATATTCCTTGTGATAAGACCTACTTTTGGTACCAACATTTTTGACATTGTGACCTTTACCTTGGTGTGTGACCTACTTTTGAAAAACTTTAACTTTGGCCTTAACTTCTGAACGGTTGGTGATATGGTTTCTGTATTTCACATGTTTTTCCTTTTGACAATACCTTTCTTTAAGTATCAAATTCTTTTACCCCGTGATCTTCAGCTTGGAGTTTGACCTACTTTTGAAACACTTTAACTTGTGCTTTGAATGGTTAGTGATGTAACTTTTATATGTTACATGTGTATTCCTTTTGACAAGATCTTTCTTTTGATACCAAATATTGGAATTGGACCTCATGCCCTTGACCCTGGAGTTTGATCTACTTTTGACAACTTTATACTAGGCCATAACTTTTGAATGGTTGTTGATATGGATTTCATACATGTATTCCTTTTGACAAGACCTTTTTTTGGGGTGCCATAATTATTTTGCTACCACACTTGGACATCAATATTTCAAAAACACATTGGTTGTTTTTTTTGGTTTTTTTTATAAATATGACCAGTCTACTTATCTATCTATTGATTTGTCCTATCCTCTTACTTTCATCTTTGTCTAGACTATTATATTTCATCAAAGCATTCTCATTGATGAGGAAAATAGCTAGCATTTTAGATCATAAAGTTATTTATCAATTATAAGAATCACCGATGCCTTCACAAATAATGCATGTGTTTCATTGAAGACTAATTAAAAAGTTTCAATTAAAAGATTAGGACACATGTAAAGTGTTTTTAATGATTCTTATGTAATGATTGCCCTGTTTGTTGTAGTGATTCTATATAATGATTGTCCTGTCTGTTGTAGTGATTCTGTCTCATGATTGCCCTGTCTGTTGTAGTGATTCTGTCTAATGATTGCCCTGTCTGTTGTAGTGATTCTATATAATGATTGTCCAGTCTGTTGTAGTGATTCTGTCTCATGATTGCCCTGTCTGTTGTAGTGATTCTGTCTAATAATTGCCCTGTCTGTTGTAGTGATTCTGTCTTATGATTGCCCTGTTTGTTGTAGTGATTCTGTATAATGATTGCCCTGTCTGTTGTAGTGATTCTGTGTAATGATTGCCCTGTCCGTTGTAGTGATTCTATATTATGATTGCCCTGTCTGTTGTAGTGATTCTATATTATGATTGCTCTGTCTGTTGTAGTGATTCTGTGTAATGATTGCCCTGTCTGTTGTAGTGATTCTGTATTATGATTGCCCTGTGTGTTGTAGTGATTCTATATAATGATTGCCCTGTCTGTTGTAGTGATTCTGTGTAATGATTGCCCTGTCTGTTGTAGTGATTCTGTATTATGATTGCCCTGTGTGTTGTAGTGATTCTGTGTAATGATTGCCCCGTCTGTTGCAGATCACTAGGATAGGCCCTCAACACCAAGCTGGCAGTGACAGTTTGCTGACAGGAGCTGCATTCTTTAAGATGAGAGAGGTGTGTACTGAATTTCTATGGTAGAGACCCTCACATTCCCCCGTTAATGACACAAATGTTCTGAGTCCAGTAGAGACCTCACATTTCCCCGTTAATGACACAAATGTTCCGAGTCCAGTAGAGACCCTCACATTCCCCCGTTAATGACACAAATGCTCTGAGTCCAGTAGAGACCCTCAGATTCCCGCGTTAATGACACAACATTTCAAGTTCAGTAGAGACCTCAGATTCCTGCGTTAATGACACAACATTTCAAATTCAGTAGAGACCTCACATTTCCGCGTTAATGACGCAACATTTCAAATTCAGTAGAGACCTCACATTTCCACGTTAATGACGCAACATTTCAAATTCAGTAGAGACCTCACATTTCCGCGTTAATGACGCAACATTTCGAGTTCAGTAGAGACTTCATATTCCCGTGTTAATGCCATAATGTACCCCTACATTTCCTAGTTATGTCATAATGTTTTGAGTCCAGCAGAGACCATCACATTTCCTCATTAGTGACGAGGGGGCCTCCGAGGCCGAGTGGTTAGAGCATCACGCTCAAAATCACAAGGTCTCTCACCTCTTGTTGGCACAGATTAAATTCTCGCTCACACCGATATTTGTGAGAAAATTCGCCAGTTTACTTTCGGAAGGTCGGCGGAGACATTTCAAGTTCAGGTACATTGTATCTGGGTTCTCTCCTCCAAATAAAAACTGGACACCACCAGATAACTGAAAAATTGTTGAGTGTGGCGGAAAACAATAAACAATCAATCAATCATTAGTGATGCAGCATTTCGAGTCCAGTAGAGACCCTCACATTACCGTATTAATGATACGATCTGTATAAATTTATCAACGTCAGAGAATAAGAAGATATAAATATATTGATATTCTTTACATTGTGTTCGGTGTGTAGGGTTGATTGTCATTGACCGGAGGATAATCTTACTATCAACATATAGTTACTTGATTTTGTGCTTTATGTGCTGAGCAGATGTGAGCTATATTTTCCAGATAAAGTTGATAGAGCAAATGAAATCTGAATTATTATTTTTTAAGTTTTGTGAAAATGGTTATTGATGAAGTCTGGTCAAACAATCAGCAAACATACAGATGACATTGTTGTGATTTTTCATCGTTCCATTTTGATAGTAGGATTTTTAAGTGTTCTCTGTGGATAATTTTCCAGATGTTCTTTGAAGACAACATTGATGACGCCAAATACTGTGGACATCTATATGGACTTGGAACATCTTATGTTCAGAATGGATCAGGATATGAAAGTTTGACAAGTTATCAAAACCACAACTCCACTCCCACTTTAGAAGACTCCAACTCAACGTCCGCAGGTTCTTAGGCTAGTGACTCTAGTCTTCTGCATACTGCAGTCAGCATCCAGGAAAAGAAAATGGCAGCATTTTCATGGATAAAAAACTGGCAGCTACAAAGAGGAAAGATACAACATTTCAAGTCCTTAATCTTTATTTATTTATTTTCTATTCATTTAGAGTTAGAGGTGGTTACTTGAGAGTCAGCTGACAATAGATTTTTTTTTATTTTATAAGTATCAAAGTACATCGAGCATTGTTTTGGATCTTGGAACATGCAGTGCAAGATGATTTGATAAGTTTTTGTCCATTGGTATGGGAGACGAAAACATCTGTTCATAGAAGACTGTGTATGGTTTTCCATTTTAACATGAGGATATGTATGTAAAGTTGGTTTCAAGTGAATGATTAGCAACCTTCCAAAACTTGATAAATGAAATTTAATAAATTCAAGTGGGGGGGGGGGGGGGATTCCTGAACTTTTCAAGAGAATTTGTCGAGCAAAATATATACCTTAAACTAAGAGTAAGGGAGCACAATATTGTATTGGCAGATCCTGATAAATGACGTCATTTTCTTTGCTTTGGTAGACGGCTGCCAAAATTGATACAGCATGTGGTTTTATCTCTGTTTGGATATTCTTTGTGATAGAGAAAGTGAGATGCATAACGTATTTGTATATTAATATCATTTCCCAATAATTTGTAAATATTTACAAAGAGTATTCAAAATATGAGGAAATTGTGAATCTGTGCCCTTTTTTGTAAAAAAAAAGGATGATGTTTATCGTCAGAAATTTACTGTATACATGTTCAAATGGGGGCCACAAACATCTGTAATTTTTTTTTTCCATTTGCACTCAAAATTCTGTGCAAGGATTCAATGCTTTTACATTCACTTGCATTTCAGCTATGTAGCCAATTAAATAGCTAATTTGTAAACGATGTTATGGATGCATGTTATTAATGTGCTAAATGAAATTTTTGTGAAAGAAAAAAAGTAATCTAAAATTCCATTTGATGATGGATGTTTTCACATACACATGTAAAGTGTAGTATTGTGGGACTCGGCTTTTAATTACATGTGTTGATATCTTTTAGTGGTAGAATCTGTGATTGATTATTGTGCAATTATCATATATACAATGTTAATTCACATCTTAGTTTTTGGTTTTTTGTTGGGTTTTTTTTGGGGGGGGGGGGTTGTTTGTTTTTTTATTTGGGTTTTTTTTTTTTAATATATACATATAAAGGATCGTGATGAAGATAATATATGCTAGGTAAAATTTTGATAAAAGGGGTCAGACATTTTTCCCTGCTCACTGGTTTTGTCAGCATATCATTTTCTTCTTTTTTTTTTATTTCCTTTTTTTTTTTTTTTTTTTTCATTAAAAAAAGTAGACAGGAGGAAAAGACAGACTTACGATTAAATTTGATGATGTTTGGAACATTCATTTTCATATGGAATTTTAGAAAACAGTCTGTCTTTAGGAAGGAATTTGGTAGTTAATATAAAATCAAGACGGTATAAATATATTAATACATTCATAAAGAAGTTAAAGCACACTTTTAATGCTTTCTTAATAGTTATGAATTTTCTTCAATATTACCATTTTTATTTATAAGACATCAGCCAAACTTGTGGTTGACAGTTTGTAAGCTAAAAAGCATGAAGCTGTCAGCCTGGTGAAAGATTTTAAATGGATTTTAAACAACAGTTTTAAATACGAGTGCCATGTGACAAGTGATTGTTCAGGTATTTACATTGCAGGTGTAATACTTGAGAAATTTGATTTGTCATACATCATGTGTATTGAGTAACATCATAGGGACAATTATATGTTCATTCTAGTGATTTGTGATTACTGGTGATTTAATGTGTATTGTTTCCATCTTGTGTCTCTTGCTGTGGATATGGTCAGGGTGTTCCTATTTTACAATCTAAAGGGCTTTCATTACATATTTTGTCATTAAAATAGACAGCTTTGATCATATCCTTCATTCAGATGTATATTTATTTTTGAAAAATCAACACATATGAGGGTCATTGCTAAAGTTTGATTTTTTTAATTGAATTTTTATTTTAACATTATTTTCCACTTAATCTATGTACACTTTGTACTGTCAGCAGAGAAATCAAATATTGATCTCAACTTAACACTGACACAAGTCAGTTCACTTTTATTTCACTAAAATCCAGGAAAAAAAATGTTTTTCTTCGTTTTAAGTTTTTAAATGTCTCTCGCATTCATATTTGTTTTAAAAACATATTTGTTTTGTCATTACATTGTGCAATTTTGTGATTGAGCTTTATTTGTCAATCACAGTGGAGAAATAATTGAATTACTATTTCATGAATTGTGTTGCATTTTGAATAAGAGACTGTGATCTGTTTTAAATGTCGAAATGTGTTGAAAGTTTTTTTAATCGGTTGTCAGGCTGAGACAGTGCATTGGTCGACAGTAACAACAGAATGCCAATTTTAGACCAATTATTGGTATTTGTCCTTTTTAATTGCCAATGTGTAATTTGTCTCCAAACTCTGATACCCAGTGTTAGAACTGTTGTTTATTTCGGGACCAGAGGAATGCCCCTCCCCCTTCTCTATGTTTGTCTGGTGTATGGGATATATTTTATTTCTGCTTGGTTTTTGATCCTATGTATGTACAAAATTCCCCAACAGTTTTGATGTGCATGCCTGTCTTTTTACGAATCCTGTTTTCTGTATTTTATATTTTGAATCATTTCAGTGAAAGGAAAACTTCTATGGCAATGCTATAAGCAGAAATGGAGATACTTGTTCAATATCTGTTTATTGGTTGTCATTTCAGTATGTAAAGTAGTGCCATCATTTTACAATTGGAAAAAAAATTGTGAAAGAATAAATACACAGAGATCTACTACTATTTCAGGTATATAATTTGATATCTATAGGTACTTCAAGTACGAAATGTTCATTTTTGTTTCTTTTGACTGCCTTTGTGTGTGTATGTGCGTGTGCTTGTCTGTGGAGGGGGAGGAGTGTGGTATAGGTTGGGCTGATGTCTTGCTGTACATTCTGTGTGGCCCCTTATTTTACTGTCATCTAGATGTAATACACTGGTACTGGTGGTCTTTTTATGAATTGTAAATAAAATGTCACAAGGACAACCACTCCAATCATAGCATAACCCAGAGTTTGTTATTGTTTGTCACGAGGACAACCGCTCCAATCATAAATAACCCAGAGTTTGTTATTGTTTGTCACGAGGACAACCACTCCAATCATAAATAACCCAGAGTTATTGTTTGTCACGAGGACAACCACTCCAATCAGAAATAACCCAGTTTGTTATTGTTTGTCACGAGGACAACCACTCCAATCAGAAATAACCCAGTTTGTTATTGTTTGTCACGAGGACAACCACTCCAATCATAAATAACCCAGAGTTTGTTATTGTTTGTCAGAGCAACCACTGCAATCATAAATAACCCAGTTTGTTATTGTTTGTCACAAGGACTGGTAACCACTCCAATCAGAAATAACCCAGAGTTTGTTATTGTTTGTCACGAGGACAACCACTCCAATCATAAATAAGCCAGTTTGTTATTGTTTCTCAGAACAACCACTCCAATCATAAATAACCCAGTTTGTTATTGTTTGTCACAAGGACAACCACTCCAATCAGAAATAACCCAGAGTTTGTTATTGTTTGTCACGAGGACAACCACTCCAATCAGAAATAACCCAGAGTTTGTTATTGTTTGTCACGAGGACAACCACTCCAATCAGAAATAACCCAGAGTTTGTTATTGTTTGTCACGAGGACAACCACTCCAATCGGAAATAACCCAGAGTTATTGTTTGTCACGAGGACAACCACTCCAATCATAACCCAGTTTGTTATTGTTTGTCAGAGCAACCACTCCAGTCATAAATAAGCCAGTTTGTTATTGTTTGTCACGAGGACAACCACTCCAATGATAAATAACCCAGAGTTTGTTATTGTTTGTCAGAACAACCACTCCAGTCATAAATAAGCCAGTGTTTGTTGTTTGTCACGCGGACAACCACTCCAATCATAACTAATCCGGAATTTTATTTTTTGTCATGAAGACAGCGTCTCCAATCATATCGTTAAAGTATGAATGTTGGTTTACATACACTCGATACTTTTCAATATGTAGACGTTCTTTTTGTTATCAGGTTGTAGATTACAGCTGTAGGTTTAGTGCTGGTTTGCATTCTTACTTAATTAGTTTTCATTTTAATGTAAATATTCGGTCGTCCTGAAGAAGGGACAAAATGGACAGATAGAAAGATAAATAGATATTACGTATTTCTTTCATTTAAAGAAAATCAACACAAAGGAAATTATATATATATATATATATGATAACCCGCGCAATTCCATGTTATTCTCACGACAGTCGCTTGTAGTAATGGAGAGCCTCCGATGTGCCTTCACTAATGGTATAGTACCCGCTTCCGTTAGCTTGCCAGCAGACAGACTCGCCCTGGTGTTCGCTGATGTACGGGACCTGTGTAGGGGTGCTCATCAAGGCCTTCAAATAATCACGGCTGTCCCCAACATTCCAGTAAAATATTTTGTGATAGGTCTTGACCAGCACCTCCCGTCCGTCCGGCGAGATGTCACCGGCTACCGGTCCTCGTCCGTGATCAGGGGTTGGCATTTCCCGTCCTCCCGTCAGGTGATACCGTTGGGACGACTCCACCCACGCGTCTAGTGGAATGTGATACAATTTCCCTCTCCCGCCGTCGACTTTCGAGATAATGTATAGCTCTCCCTGTGGATCTACCATCAACGTCTCAGCGTTGTGTTCATCCCAGCTTGAAAGTAATAAGAAAAATTTAATCCCGTATTAAATTTTACGTTAACTTTATACGATCTGTGATTCTGCTTTATCGACCATTGCTTACGTAAATCTTAGCGTTTCTAAGATTTCAAGAGATCTGGTACGGATACTGGGTGGTTCCCGCACCATAAAAATCTTGTTTTCTCCCCCACTTCCGGTATTTCCACCAATGTCGCCGATATAGACGCACCATCCGCTGTGCCCAAACACGCAGGGACCTGCAGAACACCAAATTATTCAGGGGCGGATCCACAAATCTGAAAGGGGGCACAGTAACAGGATGGGGGTTGTCTTGTATGGAGCACCAAATTAACATAAAATTAAATAATTGAAGACATAAAATTAATATTTGAATATGTCATTAAACCAATTTATTGCGCGCAAAAAGCAATAATTGAATTATTGCTCTCATTAATAGAATTGATGCGCTCAATAATTCAATGGAAGAGAGCCATAATTTAATTACTGCGCACCTTCGCGCATTAATTGAATTACTATCCTCTTCAACTGAATTAGAGCGTACGTCAATTCAAAGGTGATAAATAGATCATTAATTCATTTCAAGAAAGCAACAATTCAGTTATTGCGCGCATTAATCAACAGAATAATTAATACCGTCATTAATTCGACTTATGTGTGCAATAATTCAGCAATAAAAGTATCGATTATTCGACGATATTTTTAATTGAATTGTTAAGCGAATCAAATGAGTTCATTGTAGCTTCAAAATTAACTAAAAATATTTTTCAGACGTATTGTGCCACAACATATGCGAGAAGTAGTGTTCAAATGTGATTTCTAGAATATTCCAAAGACATTCTCTTAGATTTGGAATCTCAAAACTTTTCCCAAAACAAAACCAAAACTACTATGGCTTTTCAACACGTTGCACGACCATTTCCATGTGATAAATCAAAGACTGGGCTTTTTGTCATCGTAGACAGCTGCGTCTTTACTGGACGTAGAACTCGGAAATGCATGTCATCATTCGTGTGATTAGTCATCCAAACAAATACTTTCTTAAACACCACTCTGAGGTTGATATCAAAACGACGCTGGAGTTCCTCGTGGACAACCATTATCTCTCTTTATCCAGGCGTTCTATACAGGCGTATATCTCTTTATCGGGGCGTTCTATACAGGCGTACATCTCTTTATCCAGGCGTTCTATACAGGCGTACATCTCTTTATCGAGGCGTTCTATACAGGCGTACATCTCTTTATCGAGGCGTTCTATACAGGCGTACATCTCTTTATCCAGGCGTTCTATACAGGCGTACATCTCTTTATCGGGCCGTTCTATACAGGCGTACATCTCTTTATCGAGGCGTTCTATACAGGCGTACATCTCTTTATCCAGGCGTTCTATACAGGCGTACATCTCTTTATCCAGGCGTTCTATACAGGCGTACATCTCTTTATCCAGGCGTTCTATACAGGCGTACATCTCTTTATCGGGGCGTTCTATACAGGCGTACATCTCTTTATCGAGGCGTTCTATACAGGCGTACATCTCTTTATCGGGCCGTTCTATACCGGCGTACATCTCTTTATCGGGCCGTTCTATACAGGTGTACATCGCTTTATCGGGCCGTTCTATACAGGCGTACATCTCTTTATCGAGGCGTTCTATACAGGCGTACATCTCTTTATCCAGGCGTTCTATACAGGTGTACATCTCTTTATCCAGGCGTTCTATACAGGCGTACATCTCTTTATCGAGGCGTTCTATACAGGTGTATATCTCTTTATACAGGCGTTCTATACAGGCGTACATCGCTTTATCGGGCCGTTCTATACAGGTGTACATCTCTTTATCCAGGCGTTTTATACAGGCGTACATCGCTTTATCGGGCCGTTCTATACAGGTGTACATCTCTTTATCCAGGCGTTCTATACAGGCGTACATCTCTTTATCGGGGCGTTCTATACAGGTGTACATCTCTTTATCGGGGCGTTCTATACAGGCGTACATCTCTTTATCCAGGCGTTCTATACAGGCGTACATCTCTTTATCGGGGCGTTCTATACAGGCGTACATCTCTTTATCGAGGCGTTCTATACAGGCGTACATCTCTTTATCGGGCCGTTCTATACAGGCGTACATCTCTTTATCGGGCCGTTCTATACAGGTGTACATCGCTTTATCGGGCCGTTCTATACAGGCGTACATCTCTTTATCGAGGCGTTCTATACAGGCGTACATCTCTTTATCGAGGCGTTCTATACAGGTGTATATCTCTTTATCCAGGCGTTCTATACAGGCGTACATCTCTTTATCGAGGCGTTCTATACAGGTGTATATCTCTTTATACAGGCGTTCTATACAGGCGTACATCGCTTTATCGGGCCGTTCTATACAGGTGTACATCTCTTTATCCAGGCGTTCTATACAGGCGTACATCTCTTTATCCAGGCGTTCTATACAGGCGTACATCTCTTTATCGGGCCGTTCTATACAGGCGTACATCTCTTTATCGGGCCGTTCTATACAGGCGTACATCTCTTTATCGGGCCGTTCTATACAGGTGTACATCGCTTTATCGGGGCGTTCTATACAGGCGTACATCTCTTTATCCAGGCGTTCTATACAGGCGTACATCTCTTTATCGGGCCGTTCTATACAGGCGTACATCTCTTTATCAGGGCGTTCTATACAGGTGTACATCTCTTTATCGGGGCGTTCTATACAGGCGTACATCTCTTTATCCAGGCGTTCTATACAGGCGTACATCTCTTTATCGGGCCGTTCTATACAGGCGTACATCTCTTTATCGGGGCGTTCTATACAGGCGTACATCTCTTTGTCGGGCCGTTCTATACAGGTGTACATCTCTTTATCGGGGCGTTCTATACAGGCGTACATCTCTTTATCGGGGCGTTCTATACAGGCGTACATCTCTTTATCGGGGCGTTCTATACAGGCGTACATCTCTTTATCGGGGCGTTCTATACAGGCGTACATCTCTTTATCGGGGCGTTCTATACAGGTGTACATCGCTTTATCGGGGCATTCTATACAGGTGTACATCTCTTTATCGGGCCGTTCTATACAGGCGTACATCTCTTTATCGGGCCGTTCTATACAGGCGTACATCTCTTTATCGGGCCGTTCTATACAGGTGTACATCTCTTTATCGGGGCGTTCTATACAGGTGTACATCGCTTTATCGGAGCGTTCTATACAGGTGTACATCTCTTTATCGGGCCGTTCTATACAGGCGTACATCTCTTTATCGGGCCGTTCTATACAGGCGTACATCTCTTTATCGGGGCGTTCTATACAGGCGTACATCTCTTTATCGGGGCGTTCTATACAGGCGTACATCTCTTTATCGGGGCGTTCTATACAGGTGTATATCTCTTTATCGGGGCGTTCTATACAGGCGTACATCGCTTTATCGAGGCGTTCTATACAGGCGTATATCTCTTTATCGGGGCGTTCTATATAGGTGTATATCTCTTTATCGAGGCGTTCTATACAGGCGTACATCTCTTTATCGGGGCGTTCTATACAGGTGTACATCTCTTTATCGGGGCGTTCTATACAGGCGTACATCTCTTTATCGGGGCGTTCTATACAGGTGTACATCTCTTTATCGGGCCGTTCTATACAGGCGTACATCTCTTTATCGGGCCGTTCTATACAGGCGTACATCTCTTTATCGGGGCGTTCTATACAGGCGTACATCTCTTTATCGGGGCGTTCTATACAGGCGTACATCTCTTTATCGGGGCGTTCTATACAGGCGTATATCTCTTTATCGGGGCGTTCTATACAGGCGTACATCGCTTTATCGAGGCGTTCTATACAGGTGTATATCTCTTTATCGGGGCGTTCTATACAGGCGTACATCTCTTTATCGGGCCGTTCTATACAGGTGTATATCTCTTTATCGGGGCGTTCTATACAGGCGTACATCTCTTTATCGGGGCGTTCTATACAGGTGTATATCTCTTTATCGGGGCGTTCTATACAGGCGTACATCGCTTTATCGGGGCGTTCTATACAGGCGTACATCACTTTATCGGGGCGTTCTATACAGGCGTACATCTCTTTATCGGGGCGTTCTATACAGGCGTACATTTCTTTATCCAGGCGTTCTATACAGGCGTACATCTCTTTATCGGGGCGTTCTATACAGGTGTATATCTCTTTATCGGGGCGTTCTATACAGGCGTACATCGCTTTATCGAGGCGTTCTATACAGGTGTATATCTCTTTATCGGGGCGTTCTATACAGGTGTATATCTCTTTATCGGGGCGTTCTATACAGGCGTACATCTCTTTATCGGGCCGTTCTATACAGGCGTACATCGCTTTATCGAGGCGTTCTATATAGGTGTATATCTCTTTATCGAGACGTTCTATACAGGCGTACATCTCTTTATCGGGGCGTTCTATACAGGTGTATATCTCTTTATCGGGGCGTTCTATACAGATGTATATACTCACCACACGCTATGTCCTCCCAGTCATGACTTGTCGCCCCCACCACGGTTAGGGTCGCCAGTAAATGACCTGTAGTAGCATCGAGGGCATAAAAGCGCGCACTATCACCGGAGTCATTATGGGTATACAGAATGTTGGTGTGTCGTCTGCTGGCACACAAACCGGATTCCTCCCGCACAGTGTGACTATTCACGTGACCAACTGTCTTTCCGTGGTCAAAGTGAGCCGCTGGAATGAGAAAACAATTGCATTGAAAACAAATCGTAAATCTCGATATGGAGTCCTACATCACTACGCATTTGAAATATCGAATCCTACCTCACTAATCATTGAAATATCAAGTCCTACATCACTAATCATTCAAATATAGAGTTCGACATCACTAATCATTAGCATATCGAGTCTTATATCACTAATCATTGAAATATCGAGTCCTACATCACTACTCATTTCAAATATCGAGTCCTGTATCACTAATCATTCAAATATCGAGTCCTATATCTAATCATTCAAATATCGAGTCTTAATCACTGAAATATCGAGTCCTGCATCACTAATCATTGAAATATCGAGTCCTGCATAACTAATCATTGAAATATCGAGTCCTACATCACTAATCATTGAAATATTGAGTCCTGCACCACTAATCATTGAAATATCGAGTCCTGCATCACTAATCATTGAAATATCGAGTCCTGCATCACTAATCATTGAAATATCGAGTCCTGCATCACTGATCATCAGATAATCGTTTCTTGAACTGCTTCAGTGAAAGAAGCAGTTACTCAATATTGCAATTTCCTGCTGAAACTGAGAGTTGAGTTGAAGAAACAATTGTTCGTAGCATGAAATCTGTACATTCATAAATGGTATGTAGATAGTTGTCCATTGTAAGGCCGTAGGATGGGGGTAGGGAGCTGTCATGGCACGTAGCCACCCCCCCCCCCCCCCCAACTTTTCGAATGATATAAGCTACGTAATTACATTTCATCATAAAATTGAATTAAACTTAATTCAAAGACTCGTTTTCTTTATCGTTGTAGTTGCTTATCTTGAAGTTTATTTTCCCCATCTTTATTTTGTATTCCGCAATTAAACTCTAGCTGTTTTATTTGACAGTCTTTAACATGTCTCTTTTATTTCACAAAATAAAGAATCAGTGTTGATGTTGTTGGCGGCAACATACAGGAATCGCACAGGCTTTGCGGATTATACGAAGTACCCCATGCTACGAGGGAGAGTCAATAAGTAACCAGCCTAACCCATTTCCGATTGACCAAGACGGTCACGATTTTCATGCCTTGTTTCAATATATGTTTCATACCTGGGTCCAAAGTTACACGTGTATAGAGTCATTCTTTAATAAGATATCGAATGTCAAACGTGGCTAGTGATGCAAAGACATGCTTTTCATCTAAAGTTGAGTACCGTGCTGTAATTCGGTACTTGCATTTAAAAGGTAGAACTGGCAAGGAATTACACGGTGAGTTAG